>PVIR01007589.1:0-60200 GCA_004026965.1 Petromus typicus | reverse complement strand
TGATTAAAAAAACAAGCTAACTTATTTACAGAAATTTTATCAAAGAAATCCATGCTGCAGAAAAACCTTTAATTTCAGCATTTGTAAAAGGAAAACTAGTATGAGAGCTCCCAAGTTAGAGAGCAAGAATTTGATTGACATGATGTGCAGTCTTACACTTGAAATAGGGTAGCTAGTTCATATTTGCAAAGATCAGGATTGCAAAAGGCAGCCTCTTCAACATAGATCGGACTATTTATTCCTCTCAACTTCTATGAGACACAACAGGCTTGGATTCCTAGTAACCTATCCTACTTAAGAAACTAGGGATGATACTTTGATCTTAAGGAATACACCTTCCCAGCATATGTATGAGAATTCCAGAGTTCTTCCAAAACTGCTTCATTTTTAGACACTGATTAATAAAAATGATTCACTGCTTAAACAAAAAACTCACCTTAACAGTGAGTTACAGTTGCTAAAAACACAGCAATAGAAATCTGACTTAGGTTTAAATGCCAGCTCCATCACTTATTGGTGGAATGAATTTGGGCAAAAAATTTAACTTTGGTTTCAATTTTTAATCTCATTATAATAACGGGATCTGCTCAGTACTTTACAAGGGTAGTATAAACCAAGTAGTAACATGATCTATAAAAACACTACACATTTGTCAGTATTTACTTTATGAATATGCAATGTATATCACTTTAGATGACCTGGAAGCAAGTTTACTAAGGTAGAAATGAAGCTACTAGTTGCATTAATTGCAGAAGCAATCACAAGAATAGCCCCCAAACAGCAGTTATCTATGGGCAAACCAGTAACTGCACTGTGCTCACCAATTTCCAAAATGCAATCTCCTGTTCTATGTAGTGATCATTAAATTAAAAAAAAAAAAAAAAAAAAGTACAACTGGAGAAAAAGAAACTAAATAAATCTGCTCCCTCCCTGCATAATAACCAGAATGTTGTTCGGCATCCATTTTCTCTCAGTTCTGGTTTCTTGCAAAGATAACTCAAATCCTTACAAGGCTACAGTAGTGGGTCTAAGCATAAAGTTACACCTCTTTATAGGTGGTTACCCAGGATAAGCAAATCAGGCAATTACCAAGATAAACACACTAGAAAATTTCTTTTTTGGGGAAATGTAATAGATACAAGTCTGAAATATTCACTAATCTGGAAAACAAATATCCCAAAGGAATTAAAGTACATTTGGATAAGATATTAAATTAATATGCAATTTTTCTCTGGGTTAGATCAATAATTTGATATGAAAATAAGTGGGGAAGAAAAGGTAAAATGGGAAAGAATGGCTTGATTTTTTAACCCAAGACCTCATATATGTTAGGCAAGAATTCTACCTCTGTGCTACACTCTGAGCCATTTTTACTTTGAGACAAGGTCTCACTAAGTTGTCCCTGCAGCTCTGGAACTTGTGATCTACCTGCATCAGTTTCCCAAGCAGTTGGGATTATAGGCATGCCCTGTTACACTTGCATTCTAAATTAAAATCTTTATTAAAATAATCATAATGGCATACTGATGCATTTCCATTTAATAAGTACTTCTTTGAATTACATCTGAAAAATTTACACAGGCTAATCCAATTATTTTCTTTTGTCCTATCAAGAAAAAAGTCTTTCTATTGCGAAGCAGAAAATATTTAAAAGGAAAGAGTGTAAGGGTAAATAATGAGGGGAAAACGAATGTGGTAATAATAAAGAAAAAAGAAAACAAAAGATTATGTTTATAGGGGGCGGAGGGATGCAGGGCAGGGGGAAAAGGAAAAAAATGAGAATCAAGTCATGTCATATTCTGGTACAAACTCTTAATGTTGAATGTGATTATCATGTGTATTCATAATGTACCAATAAAGATAATTTTTTTTAAAGTCCCTCAATACTCAGGAATTTATTAATAAAAATACTTCAGTATTTCACAACTGGTGAACATCACAGGTCTAGAAATGAAAATAATAAAAAGAATCACGCCTCTGAATGCAAACCATTCTAACTCTCTGTTCCATGTAAAGAAAGATAATCTAGGTGTCTTCAGAACATGATCAGTACGTGTATCAACACTGAAGGACTGAACTCATTAGTCAGCAACCAAATCTGAAGGAGTATTAGTACAGACAAAAAACTGTAAAAATTAAACTTGACATTCTAAATTCTGTTTTAGCAATCTAAAACAGTTACTGGATGTCAATGTCCAAGGAAGCAGGTTAGCCCATCCAAGATGCTTTAAAGATAATGGAAGAACTACAAGAAGTTATCAAGGTAAAAATTATTACAAAATCAGAACAGGTTAGTCTCTTAGATTAAGGAAAAAAATGCATTCCAAAACTAAACAATAAAGACAAAAAGAAATACTACAAAAAAGTACATTGTGAATATGATGCATGTTAGTATCTAAGAGAACCAACATCTGAGAAATGAAATTGAGTACTGAGGAACCATTAGCTAGAGCCTTTAAGGTCTTATTTAATTGATTCAGAATGTCCAGTCTTTACTGGACCAAAAGAAGAGGTTATAATTTTTTGGAAGAGCTAATTTTATTTTCATTTAAAAGTGTTTTTGCATATATACACCTATATGTTGATTAACAGAGGTACTATTATTATTTTCTTAAGATGTATTTCTGCAGCAGCATCTGGTCTACATCTTAGAATTCCTTTTTTTTTTAGGTTTTTTGAGACAGGGTCTCACTTTGTGGTTCAGGCTGGCCCCAAGCTCAGCCTCAAACTCACATCACAGCAATTCTCCTGCCTCTGCCTCCCGAGTGCTGGGATTACAGGCATGAGCCACCACGCCCGGCACTGTGGTATGTGGTACTGGTTGCTGCTGGGGTGAGTCTCCACACTCAGTGTTGTATGTGGTTACCGGGGAATTGAACTCGGGCCCTTGCGCTTGCAAGACAGGCGCCGGAACCACTGAGCTAACTCCCCGGCCCTAGAATTCCTTGCTTTTAAAATATAAACAAAAACATTACTATAGTAAAACAACTCCTGGGTCGGGGATGTAGCTCAGTGGCACCGTACCTGCCTGGCAAGCACAATGTCCTGTCAATTCCCAGTATAAGGTTGGTGGGAGGGGTGGGACTTCGGTTACAATGATCATTTCTAAAAAAGAAAAAGTAGAGCAGCAAAAATATGTTTGCTTATTTAGAATCAAGACCTTGTAGAGGACTTAGCATAAAGGAAGTAAGACATATAAGGTATAAACCTAATGAAGATATAAAGCTAGTTAGGGACAAGAGATTTGAGCTAGAGCTAGGATTTGAGCTTCTTCCCTGATGTATATGCTATATGCCCTAACGCCACTGTAGCAGTGCCTTCTCTTCCCTTTATGATCAATGATATGGAGAAAATGTAACAAAGAATACAAGTCACTATCATGTTTTTCTAAAGAAAATTTTAGACATCTTCCCAACACAAAAATTAATTTTGTCTTTCCCTTTCGTTCTCAAGAACAATAAAACAGTAGCATTTGGTTAGTTCTATGTGGGCAGAAGGTCAAGTAAAAACTCCAGTATGCTTAATAACAGGTCTGGACACAGAACCACCACCCCACTACCACTCTCCTCAGGAGCTCTCCTATGTCTTATGTAAAAGGACCAGAAGAAGCTATTCTTCTAGAAGCTAAAATGAGAGCTAATTTGCTTCTTTTTCCCTCCTCCTCTAGTTCTAAGGGTACAGAGTAGTGCCTTGCTAACAGAACAGAGACCAATACGGCATAAAGGCTGAGAAAATTATGGGGGAAAAAAAAATTCAGATTTACAAATCATAGCGGCCAATACCAGACATCATGAACATTTAAAAATAGCCCGCTGCACTAGGCCTGTCATAGCTTCACCACTACTAGCCTCTACTTTGAAAAAACTTAAAACTATAAAGAAAATTAACCATGTAATATATTTTAAATCTCAAAACTATCTGTAAGTTCAGCATTCAACCATTTCATGATTCTTTCACGTTAACTTTCTCTGCTATATTATAAACTTTTTGAAATTAGTGATCATGTATTTTTGTTTTTATAGTCCCAGTAATATCCATAGATTTCAGGCACAGAGTAAATACTACATACATATTAATTTACTCTTAAAGTTGGCACCATCAACAATTAAAGTAATGTAATCATAGGGATATTAAATATCTTATTTTTTCAGAACCTAGAATCAAACTCAGGACCTTGGGCTTGCCAAGCACTCACCATGCCACTGAGCTACATCGCTGGCTCTCATTATAAGGATTTGAGAACCAAGATTTTCTAATAATGATAACAAGAACTCAATCATGGATCTAACTTTAGGAATCCTACTGCAGCAATAAAAGCACCAGATGGAGACAGACTTTCTTAGATCCTCTGCTTCATCGTCACAGATAATTTCTGGCATAGTTAAATTTGCAGTATGCTGCAGTTGAAAAATCTGTTTTTTACCAGGCACAGTGACACACACCTGTAATCCCAGTACTTTGGAGACTGAGGCAAGAGGATTGCTGTGAATTTAAGGCCAGCTTGGGCTACATAGTGAGTTCAAAGTCAGCCTGAATTACATAGTGAGACCCTATCTCCAAACACAACAAAACAAAATAAACCTATATTCTTTTATATAGAAATTTGGAAGTTAGAGGACCAAAACCTCAGTGAAATTACAAATTACAAAAATTTTCCATAGAAGGAACTAAATGGGAACATCCTTTGATAAATAATTTCTCAAAGTTCTCATTAAAAACTTAAGAAAAAGGTAAATAAACCAAATTTTATAGAAAAATTGTATTTACAATTCCCTTCAAAAGCAGTTTTTTAAAGCAAACACAACACTGAAGTTGAAAAATTTATGTTCAACCAAACCTGCCAGGTATAATAAATTATTAACAGAATACTGCATCAAAAATAAGGCAATAACCCAAGATATGCCATTAAAGATTTTTTTCCACTCCTACAACTAGACAGAACTAATCTATCTAGTATCAAGTGATATTTCATTCAGTTTAAGTGAAATCCTTAAAGAGAGAAGTGCTAAAAATGTGATTTTCATTTTTCATTAGACTTTGAACAACTGGAGGGAAAATAATTGCTACAGCACAATAGGTAAAGAGGTATTGATCATCTTTCAAAAAGATAGTGTTCAAAATTCAATGCAATATCAACACACAATAGGCATTAGGGGAATATATGCAATACAGTGATAACAAATTAATTTATTTAGTATTTTTTCCATTCCATATCATCAGGAGGATTGATTTCAACTTTCCTTTTACCTACATCAGACCAGTTGGTACTCAAAACTGTACCACCAGACTCCATCTGCAATTAAAAAAAAAAAAAAAGGTTAATTCTTGGACATTATAATGAAAAAAGAATATCTTCCTTAAAAGGTTCTAACCAGAGTCCCAAATACAAGTGGTTGTATACAACTCAAACTCAGAACAGTTCTTTCATTTAATCTTAAGACGTTCTAGAAAGGTCAGTAAGTGCCATAAACTATGAAAAGGATACTCCAAAACACTTTAGTAAGTGTATCATGACACTGCCATATTAAGTACTGTGCTCTCCTCTACTAACCAGCATACAGCTATGTGTGGAAAACACATGTAAATGAAAATGAAATGTGCCCTCCAAAATATATTTAATCTTTGTTTTCTATAGATAGTAAAGACTAGACAAAATAGTATCAGTTAAACAGAATCTTAAAGACCCCTTACTTAAGGCTCCTTCTGTGTACATTTAAGTTTACTCTGAAAAAAAATTTTTTTTAAATCAAGACACATAAATATAGGTACATAAATTCAGTGTCAAGAGTGAAGAACTGGTCATTTCACCACCTACTGAATATATTCCATCCACCAAAACCCTTAACATATTCATAGTCACATGTCAGTCTCATAAGGATGCTCTCAACAACAAAATGTATATATAATACTGGTACTCCAGGATTTTAAATGAGTTCAAAATCTCTACCTCCTACTGGGTTAGCCACTGTAACATTATTACATGATATATTACTTATGGGCCATGGTGATGTTGTGAAGAAACTTACTGTGTTGTCAGTCATACTGAAACCACAACACATACAATTACACACAGTACACAACACTTGGTAATAATCCACTGTTATAGATTTATATATTTACTAAACTTTAAAATTTTGATTAGATTCTGAAGTGTACTCCTCTACTTTAAAAAAGTTTTCTATAAAAGAATGCAACATATTACACTTGCAATAGCCTTATATGCAAGGTCCTAGGCTCTGTTCCTGCAACACAATTAACATAAAAAGGGGAGGTCATATCAGGCAACTGACCTCTATCATTAGGTTGTATAAATACACTCAATGTTATATAATGACAAATATCATCGAGTGATGCATTTATTTCTCAGAACATGGACCATTATTAAGTGATCCATGAATATATATTGAAAAACAAAATACTTCTGGTCATCTTGATGCAACAAAAATTCACTTAAATTGTAGCAGAGTACAGTGTGAATTATTAGAATGTAAACATTTTTAAATAAGCAGCTGTGTTACTCCCAAATACAAAACATTAGATACACTACTCTTACACTATTTCAATATAATCCTGAGTCCCCCAAAAAACTCTCTCACATGGGTTCCTGTACATGATATGCTCTTATCCTCGTCCTTTTCACTCCTTAATCTCCAAAATGAAATGTCAGCATGTTTCAGTAGTCTTTGTTGACCCTCAGAACAAGAGTCTACTCATTTAGTATCTGTCTCTGGTATTAGCATAATTATTATTAATATGATATGCATCATACAGTACTGTTGAAACTTAAGAGTGTGACTTCTTAGAACCACTTGTTTTCCTTGATGGGAACGAAAGCAAAGAACCATTTGAAACAAAAGAATATATTTTCCTATACAAAATCCTTTGCTATGCATGGAGGATTGGTTCCAGGAACTGCCTTCCCAGACCAAAATCTCCAAGTACTCCAAGTTCCTCATATAAAATAGTACAGTGTCTGCATACAACCTATGACTATCCTCCCATACATCTTTTTTTTGAGACAGGTCTCACTTTTATAGTTCAGGCTGGCCCCGAACTCACTATGTAGCCCAGGCTAGCCTAGAACTCATAGGAATCCTCCTGCCTCTGCCTCTCAAGTGCTAAGATTACAGGCGTGAGCCACTGCCTCCTGCATTGTTGTATGTGGTTACCGGGGATTGAACTGGGGACCTTGTACTTGTTGGACAGACACGGAATCACTGAGCTAACTCCTCAGCCCTTCACATATACTTGTCATTTCTAGATTACACATAATACCTAATACTATGGAAGTGTCATAATAGATTACTATATTTTTTAAGGAATGACAAAATCTGTCTATTTATTCACATCCAATTGTCCCCTCTAATATTTCAGATCCACAGTTGGTTGAATCTATAAATATGGAACTCAAGGATAAGGAACTGAATATATTCATATCCTGGATATATTCAAAGTAGCATAGAACATGGTAGGGATCAAGTAAATGACTGAATTAAATGTGACAATACTGTATAATAAAATATCCTTCAGAGGGCCTTCAGTTATAAATTGAAAGAAGTGAATTTAGTTTATACCCAGGTTGTATCATCAATGACACTAGTTTCCCCCTATTTCCTTACACAATGTAGTACAATTTAGTATTTCCCTCTGTTTTGAATATGTTGGTCTTATCCCAGTTAGGCTGGGAGACCACAGAGGACAGGGTCTATTTTATTTCTTTTGTTTTCTCACAAAACAGAAGAAAGCCCACGTTTTGTTTTAAGTCAATGTTTCCATACATATAGCCTGTTCTATAGGTGTATACAGTTCACCTATAATTATCAAAGAGACTGCATGAAAATTAATCGAGATTCTGTAATGCATCCCCAGCACACTTTTAAAAGTCAACAGTAAGTCTGACTTTTCTTTTGGAACAATTGAGTTGATGTGTTTTTCCTAATAAAAGTCAAATGACTACATCAAATAATCTATAAATTTATACAGTGATGAATTATCTTTTAGAGCTTGAGATCTAATTTGGGTAGTATTCATGCCACCCTAGCAAGACTGAATTTTCCTAGTCAGCGGAGAAATTTTTTTTTTTTTTAGTTTTTTTGGTTAGGTTTTTTTGACACAGGGTCTTGCTTTTGTGGTTCAGGCTGGCCCTGAGCTCAGCCTCCAACTCACATCACAGCAATCCTCCTGCCTCTGCCTCTCGAGTGCTGGGATTACAGGCGTGAGCCACCACGCCCGGCACTGTGGTATGTGGTACTGGTTGCTGCTGGGGTGAGTCTCCATGCCTAGTATGGTATGTGGTGACCGAGGATCGAACCCGGGTCCTTGCGCTTGCAAGACAGGTGCCGGAACCACTGAGCTAACTCCCCGGCCCCAGCAGAGAAATTATTAATCAAACAAATAATTAATGTGCACCTTCCATTAGCCACATACAGTTGGGAAAACCATTCTAGAAGGTAAATAATAGAAATTCATTCAGCTACTGTGATAGATTCAACGAAGTAATTCCCTTTCAGTCACTTCAACACTGGTATTTCTTTTGTTTTTGTTTGAGATAGGGTCTCGCTTTGTAATTCAGCCTGGCCACAAACTCATCACGTAGCCGAGGCTGGCCTCAAACTCTCAGAGATTTTCCAGCCTCTGCCTCCTAAGTGCTGGGATTACAGGCATGAGCCACTACATCCAGCTAACACTGGTATTTCTTAGCCTTTCAATGTCAAACTAATTAAATAAAAGAACATATTATGTATCAGAATAAATGACTTGTTTGTTTCTTTCCTGAGTTTTTAAAACTTTTTACCAGTATGGAGGACTCACTTCATGACCATGGCACTGAGCTACATCCCTAGGCCCTTTTTGAGACATAGACTCAAACATGTGATCCTCCAGAGTGTTGGGATTACAGTCATGTATTTCCAACTTTTTAAGCAACTGCTCCAAATCTACAGCAAGGAAAAAATGTTCAGACAAAGCCGTTGGAAAAAGGTTTCTTAGCTATCAGGGTGTGGCAGTGCATGCCTATAATTCCAGCATGCAGTCAGGAAGCTGAGGCTGGAGGATCGCTTGAATTCAAAGCCAGCCTGAACTGCAGTGAGAAGCTATCTCAAAAAAAAAGGTTCTCAGCTATAGTACATGTAATTTGTTCTAAAATTAGTCCTAGTTACTACTTCTTTAAGCATCTGAAATTCATTCCCATAATATTAAAAATAAAGCTTGTGTTCTTACAAACGATTTGTTCATGGCACGTTTGACTTCATCAGAGCCATCTGAATAGATCTGCTGAAACAACTTGTTTAAAGCTGCATCTCCCTCCAACTTCTCATTCTTTTCTTCTTCTTTGATCTCACCAACCAACTTATCCCAATTTCTTGTATAATGGGATGATGAGGGATATAGGTTCTTTACATCTAAAAAGTGAAAACAGAGATAATTAATATGTTTTGATTATGTGAATTATAAGCTTTGTGACCATAATGCACAAAAGAGCCTATCATGGTGAATTTCATGTTTGCAGTTAAGTGTCTTTCTGACACATGTATCTGTAACTAGAGTTGCCTGTCTGAAAACTGATTCAGCGTAATGTAAATTCCAGAGAATGTATAATACAAATAATGTATAATACAAATGTATAATACAAATAATGTGTAATTTATAATACAAATAATTTTTAAAATGTAAATACAAAAAATCATAATAAAAATAATTTTTAAATGCAGGTTTTTTTAAAAAGGAGGCTTCCTTAAGAAATTTCTCCTTTAAATATTTTGATGCTAGAAATGTAGCTTTTCTAAGGTAAAATTTCTTTTTCAGAACACAGAAAAACTGAAAATACAATCACCCATGCCACAATAGCAAGTTAAGACTCCACCCTTTACTCACATTAAAAAACGATCACTTCAACAGAAGACAACAATGAAAAACCTAGATTGATGTCCATATTATGCAGAGTATTTGAAAGTAACTATATGTTATTTATTCAGTATAGAAAGAGTATTTTTAGGGAACACTGCTTCCAGACAGGCCCCTAGATCAGAGGAGGAAGGTAGTGCCAGCACTGCTCTGTGACAGAGAATGAAGATTTTCACACAGAGATAAACCAAAAATAACAAACGGACCTAGTAGGTCTAATAGGCTGCTCTGCACTGTCCAAGAAAAGCAAGATAAGGGCCACAAATGTGAGACACATATAATAATTTAAAAATTTCTAGTAGCATGTTACTAAAAAGAACCAGATGAAATCATTTAACTTAGAACATCCAAAATAGTATCGTTTCAACATGAAGTCAACAGAAATACATTGAAACACATATTTTTTTTTTCATGTACATCTTCAAATTGGAATGTATTTTACACTTTAACACATCTCAAGCAGACCAGTCACATTTCAACTCCTTAATGGATCTATGTGGGCAACAGCTCCTATACTGGACAATACAGCTGTAAAGACTTAAAAAACATTGATTAAAAATTTGTCAGTATATGAAGATTCATTAACACCAATATAAATATTCCTCCTACTAACCCTTCACGTTCCTTTCTCAAAACAGCTGAGAAACTACTAAACACTAATTATGTTTTCTACCTTTTCTCTTGATCTGTAAATCAACTTTCTTCTCGCCTATCCTCCATTGAAAGCAAAACAAACCCCCAAAAGACACTGCACTGTTTTAATCAGGGCAGATACGCTATTTTGAAAAGTCCTATCTGCCTTCTACTGAACCAGAAATCTTTTTTGTGTATTTCCACTAGTAACTAAAGAAAACAAAAACTTCATGCCATGGTAAGCTAAGAGCCTCTGAAACATGGATTTAATTAATCCTATGCTGAATCTCAAGAAGGATGGAATAGAGGTTTTAATCTCCATTTTACAGATAAGAAAGCTGACCCAGATAGCTAAAGTGACTTGCCCTTATCTATAGTCTCCAGCTTGCAGTACACAAGAATCTGACAAGCATTATTAATTTCTTACAAAAACTAACATGACAGGAGAAATAGCATTTTGAATATTTAGGGTGCCAAGTTTAAGAAAAACTTATTAGCTATGATGTTAAAAACACCTTGAAATTTCATCTCAAAAATTTTAACTGAGGCTAGCAGCTGAACTGCAGAAAGCTGAGTAATACTTATTCCTTGTTCATTCACTATATCAAGTAACTGCAGACACTCACATCAATAGACTATTTCCACTGTTAGAAAATGTAGCAACAAGCAGTATTATAAATGGGGACAACAGAAGAACAAGACCCACATTCGAAGACCTGGGTTTTAGTTCTAGACAATGAAATCTGTTGGGTGATATTCAGCAATGTGATTAACCTCTCTGAGCCTGAGTAAAATAGAGGGAGTAATACTGAGTTGCATATTGACTGCAGGCTTGAGCTAATTTAGCAAGACTCTAACATAAAATGAAAAAATTTTAAGAAGGAGCTGATTTATGGTAGAATGTGTGTATAATACCATCAGTCTGGGAGGCTAAGGCAGGATAGCAAATTCAAGCCCAGCCTGGACAACGTAGCAAAACCATGTCTCAAATAAAAAGGGATGGGAGTTACACAACTATGCAGGCTTTGGGTTCAACCCCTAGCACAAAATTCTGTTGATGTCTAGTCCTGATTTTACAAATCACACCACAGACTAGTTACGATGTTATCATTGGGGGAAAGAGTGAAGGGTGCATGAGAATGCTCCCTGGCAACTTCTACATGCACCTAGAAATACTAAATAAATTCAAGTACACATATGAATGATCTGCTGTTAACTTATTTACTGCAAGCTGCCAGAAGCAAATGTTTTCAGTCAGAGAACAAAGTAGTCAAAATCTGAAAGTAGCTGAGACACAATGTTAGCGTCAGTCAATACATCAGAGCATTAATAAATCAAAAATATCTCTCCATTAATGAATGAGGCTATTAAGTATAACACATTCTTAGAATCCTTAAGAGTATCCTCCAGATTAACTGTTCCATTAAAAAAAAATGCTTATCTATTTATTGCATATGCTTAGAACTGACCCCTAACAAACTGTTCATCCCTTAGAAGGGTAATACAATGAACTGCTAGTTCTCTACTTTTCTCCTAGGCTTTCCTCAGGCATCTTACATCTATATATCTGTAAATTTTGTGCATATCTGTAAATTATCAATAGAGTAAAATGGGGCTAAAAACCTTACTCTGTGAAGCCTGAAATTTCGGGATATTAGAGTTGACAATTGGTACAAGGAGCAAATGGAATTAAGAGGGAAAGGAAAAGGAGGAATATATCTGCAAAGCAAATTAATTTACAATCCAAAAAGAAACATTCAAAAAGGCCAGCAACAGGCTGAGGATGTAGTTCAGCAGCACTATAAGGTTCTGGGTTCCATCCCCGCTAAGAAAAAAAGAAAAAGGGCAACACAAAACAATCTCAACTGTCATAAAATAAGATAAACACCCAATTCCTCTGGCATCTTGCTGTTATTCATTTGTATTCGTAGTTTGAGTTATAACATTCAAAAGAAAGGATACTTTGTATTCATTACAGTAACCTTACTTTATTCAATGTATCTTAGATATATAAATAATGAAAGTAGAAAGAATGCTCATTACTCTTTAATTTCAACTACACAGCACGGTGTCAATTTAAAGTTCATCCAGGCTAGAAAACAAACCTGCTATAAACTGTTTTGAGGTAGGCACCTCTCCTTGCCCCTCTAGCTTCTCCCATCTCACAGCCTCTGGCTTTTTCATTTTAATTTCAATCTAGAAGAAACACCAAATAATATCCATTATTCAATGTGAAATACATAAAACAATAAAAATGCAATTTTGTTAAGTCATCAAAGTTTTATAAGAATTAATAGTGTTTATGACAGTTTCTTTAAATTATACAAGGTTAAATTTGAAGAATTATGAAACATTTATTTTGTTTCTGTTAAAATTCACCATTCAAAAAACATAACCACTATACAGGCAACAATTAAGAGTCTTTTTTCAATTTTTAATTTTTATTAGCACACATTTGCAGTACATAATGATCACATTCATCACAGGGAGCTTCACTCTTTCTACGTCTCTCCACACCTCTTGGCTCTTGGTCCCCTTCCCATGTGCAAGAAGAGAATAACAACGAAAAGCCAAAAGCTTATTTTTCCCTTAAAGCAGTGCTCTTAATGTCTTAGACCCTGTCAGTTAAAAGGGAAAGCTGGTAGAGACATCTACCGAGTAAAGACTAAAGGATGCCATTAACCACACTACAATGGATGGCAATCCCCTACATCGAAACTGTCTAGCCCAAATGTCAGGAATACCAATACTGAGAACCCTGTTAAATAGGAATTTCTATTCACATGTGTATGAATAGTAAATGTGTTTAATGCTCCACGGTGTAAAAATAATAAAAATAATGTTTACATTTTTACAATTCATTCCACAAATACCTACAGGTTTAGAGTCCCTTTCCTGAAATGCTTGGACCCCAAGTACTTCAGAATGAGATTTTTTGGATTTGGAAGAATGGTATTTACAAAAACACAAGAAATATTAATGATGAAATTCATTTGTTTTTTATATTCTTTACATGAAAGCCTGAAGATTATTTTATACAGTACTTTTAGTGTACATGTGTTTTGACTTTAACTCGTCACATGAGGTCAGGGATGAAATTTTTTTCACTTTATGGCATCACGTCAGAACTAAAAATTGGATTTAAGAATTCAAGTTTTCAATATAGGGATGGTAAGTCTATACTAAACAACCAAAAGAAGTAAGTAGAGTCTTTAAGGTAATGGGAGATTTTAAAATATTAGTCACACATCCTTGATTTAGACGTAAAACTCAAAGAAAGTAACAAAAGAGGCAAACAAATACTCTGAAAGCACTAGGGCGATCACACCTGGCTGAGGTTTCCCAGTTTGAAGGGCTTTGAAAGGCGGCCCTGTTTGCAGGAGAAGAGGCATGCATGTCTCCAGGGGAAAGGGGCTGGCCTAAAACTGGACCTCTGTGTAAGAAAGGACACTGTGAATGAAGTTTGGAGAAAACCAAATGACTTAAGTGCAGGATTTGTGTGAGAGCAGTGAAAATTACAGACAGAAAAAAAGATTCAGAAGGCAGACTTAAAATACGCCTCAAAATGCTACACTGAATTCACCTGTTAACATGAAAAATTATTAGGGTCCTAATAGCACCTTTCACTCTAATCTACTCTGGTCTCCAGACTCTACCCTTACATTCACAGAACACATAAACCTATCTTTTGTTTTTCTACATAATGCTCTTGTCCCTATCTTTAGCCTGGTAAAAGTCAGCAGTTTTAGCACATGGGGTTTTAGTAAACACAGCATTAGACAGTATTACGTAGTTTAAATTAAGAAGCAAATTAGAATTTAAATTCTAATTTTTTCTATGAAAAGGATCATTACTTTCATAAATAGGAAAAAGATTTAACAAAATGAGAACCTAGTCACACTTTTGTTCTTTGCCTTCTTCTTATTAGATAATTCATTTAAGTCAGTAATTCCTGGTAACCTAACACCTGCATTTACTGAGAGAACTCTCAAAACCTGCACTTTAAAAATGTCTTAAAGTACTAACAGAGAAATCAGCCAATATTTTTAATTAAACATGAAGTTACAGAATGGGGGGTATGTGATCTCTGACTGTTTACTTTCTTTAGGAGCACAGAAATGTAACAATTGTTTAAATAAAAAGAGAAATCCATGAAACAAATGTCACTGGGACTAAGAAAACTAATATAGCATCTTTAAACAAAACAACCAGTACTGAAAAGAACTACTAATACTGTCCTAAAATTTCAAAGTGCATCTTGCTCCTTTTTACTCTTTGGGAATGAGAATAGAAAAATTGCATGTATATTACCATACTCAACCCAGGCACAAGCTACCCTGTATTTACACTTCTTTTCCTTTACTATGTACTTTCTACAGAAGTTCTTGCTTCATCTGAAATGTTGCACACACTACCACTTACATCTACTGAAAGCCACTGTAACCTGAGTAATTGCACAGTATGAATAAAGCCTTTATAAAGCCAGTTGAAGCTCTTAGCAACAACCTGTTTCAACTGAGACAAGGTGACCTGACCTGAAATTATATTTAATCCATTCAGTAAAATAGGATAGGTGTATGTAATAAACCATTTAAAGCAGTTTTTTTAAAGGTAAAAAGGTGGGGTGGGAGAGGACTAATTTCTGTGAATTCCTTTCTATACCTTCACTTCAATACTTACATATACACTTTTAAAAATGAAGTTTAGGTCTTGATATTATAGCAGATGCTTCTAGAACTGCCAGTCTGATCTCAGATTTTTAATGCAACCATTCTATTTTCATTTAAGCCAAAAATATTTTAAAGCTCAACTTAAAACTCCAGTAGTTTGCTTGATTATTGCTCTCATATGAACAGGGAAGCCTTTCAAGGAAGCATAACGTCCCAAAACAGCATCAACAGGTTGTTAGTAAGAATCTCAACTGTGCTAGATAATTAGTTCTTCACATTTTACTGTATGTACTAGCATCTATCTCCGAGGTTTCCTCTGCACAAGGGAATTTATTAATTTTTCCTAATGAGAGGGGCTTCAGATTTTGAAAAAAGCCATTATTGTTCCTCAGCAAGCATGGCCTGCAGACACCACTGTAAGTGTAAGATCCCATTTAGCAGCCACTTGTGGTGGAGCATACAAGTACCTGTATGTAATACTAGCACTCTGGGAAACTGATGCAGGAACATTACAAGTTGGAGCCTAGCCTGGGAAATTCAACAAGACCATGTTTCAAAATAATAAAAATAAAGCTGGGGGTGTATTTCAGTGTAATCTCACTCTACATTACAGACTGGCATAGCAAACAAGCCAAAGAGCTATATCCATTTAATGGCAAACTTTTGAGAACATGCTTCACATGGGTGCAGGCATTAAATAACTGTTCCCTTTCTTCAGAATGCAAACCCTACAACATTCTCTCAACCTTTTGCAAATTTAATTGGTATATCAACCTTTCTGTCCGAGAGTAGAGTAGTAGGTCTATTTTCCTGAGGCCAGATTGCTGTATATACCATCTTTATTTTTACACTCAAACTATTTTATAATCTTTTCTTTTGTTTTTGTTTTGAGACAAGGTCTCACTCACTATGTAGCTGAGACTGGCCTTAAATGCATCGCAATCTCCTGCGTCAGCATCCCAAGTGCTGGGATTATAGGCATGTGTTACCATGCTCAGTTTTATAATCACTTTTAAAATCCAAAAAATAAAAAAGTAATTTAGTTACTTATTCACATATTTACTGAATGTCTACTGTGAGCCAAGTACTGTAATGATACACAGAACATAGCTTTTATTCATGAAGAAACAACAGTCACGCAACAAAAAAACTCCAATATACATGTATGACACCGAGATTCCATATGGTGCTACACCTATCTACTAGGAAGGGCTAGGTAACAAGAAGGAAGTATACTAAAAAATCAGAGGTAGACCAGCATGGTGATCTACACCTATAATTCCAGCACTCTGGAAAGCTGAAGCACAATTTCAAATTTGAATCCAACCTGGGAAATTGAGCAAAACCTTTATTCAAAATAACAAAAGAAGGGACTGAGGATTTAGCTCCATGGTTCCAGTGCCAGCCTTGCAAGCACAAGGTCGAGTTAAATACCCAATACAAAAAAAAAAAGTACATCTGTGACGACTTTCTCAGCTCCTCCGTACTATTTCCCAATTTTCTTATTTGCATATACTGCTTTTATGACCTTTATAAAAATCTAAACCATCAGGGCCGGAGATTTAGCTCAGTGGTTCCGGTGTCTGTCTTGCAAGCATGAGGTCCTGAGTTCATCCCCAGTACAACATAGCACAATGCCAGGTATGGCGACTGACGCCCAACAGCAACCAGTACCACACACCATAATGCCAGGCGTGGTGGCTCACGCCTGTACTCCCAGCACTCAGGAGGCAGAGGCAGGTGAGTTCGAGGCTTGCCTAGGTTACATGGTAAGTTCAGGACCAGACTGAACTACAAAGTGAGACCCTGTCTCAAAAAAAAGAAAGAAAAAAAAAATCTAAACCTTGAGGGTAAAATAACAGTACTAACATTTATTAAGCACTCACATATATGGGGTGTTAAGTGTTTCTGGTGTCTTTAATAGAACCACCCTACAAAAGAAGACTACTGTCCATCACATGGGGTAATAATGTGCTCAAAATATCTTTTCTGGCCAGGCATGGTGGTTCATGCCTATAATTCCAGCACTCGGGAGGCAGAGGCAGGAGGATTACTGTGATGTGAGTTTGAGGCTGAGCTCAGGGCCAGCCTGAACCACAAAGCAAGACCCTGTCTCAAAAAAAAAAAAAAGGAAAGCAAATTTAGGGCCAGGGATTTAGCTCATTGGTTCTGCCACTTGCCTTGCAAGTTTAGGAGCCCAGGTTTGATCCCAGGTAACCAAATACGACAATGCCAGGTGTGGCACCCACTAGCAATCAGAACCACATACCACAGTGCCATACCACAATGCCAGGCACTGGTAGCTCATACCTATAATCCCAGCACTTGGAAGACAGAGACAGGAGGATTGCTGTGAGTTCAAGGCTGAACTCAGGGCCAGCCTAAAGTACAAAAGTGAGACCCTGTCTCTAAAAAGACAATTCACTATAAAAAAGGGATTCTTTAATCTCCAAGTAAAGACATGCATTTGAATTTTCCAGGATTCCAGGTCTTCTTTTCACAGCACATAGCATTGAAAAAGTACTTAAGACTAAAAACATCGCTCCCCCACCCCCCGAATTCTAACTCTTAAAGAAAGAATTTAATTTTTCAAATGAGTACTTCACACAGTACAGCTGTCATTAAAGCCACAATCCTGAGGTTGTACGTCATGAATTTAACAAGAAACAAATAAGATGTAAGCTTCTTAATTTTAAAAAAATGGATTAACAGGCTGATAGGAAAAAAGCTACTCAGTAAATAGCAGTAATAACTACCAGAAACACTGAAAAATTCAAAATATGGCTTGGAAAAATACTATATTGTGAAACATTTACTTTAAAATGCTATTTTGTTCTTTTAAAGTCCTCTTTATTTTCAGTACAAATTATATTTCACTCAAATTATTAGCACAACTAATGCCTATACATGCATATGCAACATTCATTCAACCTTAAAGGTGAGGATAAAAACAAGATCCTCTAAAGCAAAAAAACAGCATATCTAAGCCACAGATTTTACAGAATCATTAATGTTAAGCACATTTTCATAAGGTAAATGCACTCCTTTCTCAGTTTATGCAGATTCAAGATACGTGAATACATGAAACACAATCAAAGACATTTGAATATATGAAAAGCAAATTATTTCCATACTTTTCTGTGCATTACTAAATAAAAACCTCAATTGCCCAGACTTTATTTTCAGCACTTTATAACACTATCTCCCTCTGCTGCCTGAAAAGGGAACAGATTCAAAGATTTCATCATTTATTTCAGTCAAGATGTAATTACAATTTGTAATTTATTTTTCATGAAATATAAAAATCTGTGGTTTACTACTTATATTTTTCTTTTTTAAAATTAATTTTATTGGTACAATTTATATATACATCATGATCACATTCAACCCTGATAAATTTGTATCAGTATATGACACATCTTGATTCTCATTCATATATTTAAAATACAAAGATTACAGAATCAAGCCAAGAAAAGCAATCATTCTTTAGGATACAGCCAAGTTTTTCAATCAGGAAAGTAGGAAGACCTAAGCAAGGTAGCACTAACTTTGGTTAACAGTTACAAATACAAGCATGCCCCCTTTCACAGGCCAGGCTACAGAATCCAGTAACTATTGGGGAAAGCATTTCAAGTCCATGAGTCTCAGTTTTCTCCGCATCCCCCACCCTGTACAACTTAAAAACAACAACAACAACAAAAAAAACCTGTCAACTTTGTAGGGTTAACAACAGAGGTCAATTTATATTCACTCACTAAATAAATAATAAGCACCTATTGTGTGCAATGCATAGGATAAGAGTTGCCACAGGCTGAGATAAATTTATGCTAAGAAATTACTCATTATTTAACTGAAATACAAACTTTCTATTTCAAACATTTTTTTATCTACAACAAAAGCAGTCATTCATCTCCTAGCCACACAATTCAATTTATATTTAAATTATCTTAAATGGACACAGATTTAATAATCTCCTGGTAGAAATACACAGAAAATACCAAGCTCCTAATTTTCTGACCTGTGTCCCTCTCAAATCTACCTAACACTTTGTGTTTGCCTACTCAAATTCTTTTATAAACAAATTCTACATTATGTGGACAGGACCAGGGACAACTGAAGTCCTGGTAAAGATTTCTCCTCCTTTTTCACTTTTTAGTGTCCCAAACAGCTCTGTTTATGTATCGGACTCACAATTTGCCCAGTCTGTTCTTTCCAGTATTCAAATAAATTTTTAAAAGGCAAATTCTTTTTGACTAGATGCAAAAACTACAATTTCATTTTTCACTTCCTCCTCCAACCTTCTGCAGCTGTCTTTTTTGTATACCAGGTTCATTCTTCATGACAGAGGTGGAATTGGACCCTATTTCATAATTAATTAACTTCATCTTCTTATAATTTAAACATTAGAGTTAATAACATACTATGTTGTGGGGTCTGTATAAAAAAGGTGTAATAACGGAAAAAGTCTACCTATGCCATTCATTCCCAGTAATTCATTTACCATACATCTGTACATAATTTCATGATACAATTTTGCAACTGCAAGGATTTTAGTATTCATTTAGCCCATACTCTTCATTTTACAGGTGCTGAAAATTTAGTCCTATACTTATTTTGTGACTAATTCACAAGGCAAGCAAAAAGCCAGAGCCAGACTCAGATTTTCTGATTTTTAAATTAATTTTTACCCTACTCAATTTACAATACTTCTTATATCTTGAGTGATATTTAAAATATCCTTTTACATTTTTGAAAATGTAAAGGAATTTAAAATCTATAGTTATTCAAACTATTACTTTACATTATTCATTAGTCTCTCATATAAAGTAACCTAAGATTGGGTTTAACTAAAAATAAAATTAAAAAGCAGATTTATCTTTACAGTAGTTTGTATTAATGCAGATAAGCAAAATATTTGTGCCACGTGTGGTGGCACACACCTATAATCTCAGCATTTTGGAGGCAAAGGCAAGAGAATCACCATGAGTTTCAGGCCAGCTTGAGCTCCATAGTGAATCAAGGCCAGCCTGAACTACACAGTAAGAGCTTGTCTCAAAAAAAAAAAAAAAAAAAAAGAAAGAAAAAAGAAAAATACTTGTACATCAGACCACACTGAGAAGTTATCAGATATTTTAACAGCATCAAACCTTAAAGAGCAGTGGGTAATTGTACTTAATATTTTCTTAGAATCTAGGGAGTAAAAACCACTGATATTCAAATTATCTTTCATGTTTTTCTTTCACTCAAAGTAAATGTTTTAAAAGATGTACAGCCTTATCATATAGATGATTTGTTCACCAATTATTTCTATTATTTTGAAAATATTACTAATAACAACCTTCTCCAATTGCCTTACCTTTGTTGAGAGTACTTTAAATGTGCTCTGTTCTGGTATTATAGGATGAAGTAGTCTCAGTTTCAAATTGTAATCCTCTCCAGAAGGAAGTTTCACCAAAGCTGACAACTAATCAACACAAAATTCATAACAAAACATTATTTTGTAACTTTTATATAATTAAGGGTGAATAGTTGACCAGCAACTTCAACAATGTTACCTATTTCTTTAAAAACAGTAATGGATTTAAAAACTTTAAAATAATTTTTCTTTTCATGTGGTAACACGTAGCCTCCATGTGAATTCTTACATGGTCAGTCAAAAAAGTGGACATACTTCAGCAGCTTACTATACTAATAAATGTCTAGAAGCTAATGGCCTCCACTTTGAGCATCTCTTATAATTGTTGAGGCCAAAGCTAACTTGAATTAATTTCATGATGTTTCAATAAATTTAGTATTAAAATATTTAGACAAGTTTTCTTTTTCTGATGTATCCTTTTGTTGAGTATACTCTGCATATCAAAAGAAAATATTTTATAACATATACATATTTTATTTTACATATTTAACATTTAAATCTCAAAGCAGTCTACAAAAGCAAAATGATACCACATTTAACAAAAAAGAAATACTCAGTACCACATATGTCATTCTACCATACCACTACTTTTCTTAAATATCTATTATTTTTCTAAGTGTTAAGAAACTCAGCTATTAAAAATCCCACTTATTTAATATAACTAGTAATATGTAAGGCATAAATCACACAGCAAATAACAATATTTTTTATGAAGTATGCCAACTACACGCAACCAAATTATGTATCTCACCAATGTCAACCAAGTTGTTCTTTGAATTCCAAATCTAAAAAAATGCACACCTTGCTATAACCTACAGCATATACACTCACATCACAAAAATGTACTTTCAATTGAAAAGCAATACTAGCCATCATCTTCCACATCTTCTTAGGAAAAATGGCATATGTCTTATAAATGAATATAGATTATCCTGTAATATTTTATGAATAATAGCATTTAATCTGTACATAAAATATGGTTCAGACTAATTACCTCTTTTTCTGAAAATTCCACATTTATATCATTCTTCTGAACATTCTTAATCATAAGTGTTATGATTACTTGAGATTCTGTTTGATACCAGTCATACCTATTTAGAAAAAAAGAAAACCACTTTTTAATTTTCTTCAAGTTGTTTGTCCAAATAAAAACTAGTCTGATAAACAAGAGCTCCACCTTGAGGAACAAAGTGGAAAGCAGCTTTGTTGATTCCCAGAAACATTCATGTAACAGATTATTTATGATCTGTATAAATGAAAGAAAACAGTAAGGTAGATAATACCTAAATCTTTCCAATGGACTTAGATATTATATTATTTTTTAAAATTTATTTATTTATTTATTTGTTTGTTTGTTTGTTTTTTTGGTTTTTGAGACAGGGTCTTGCTTTGCAGTTCAGGCTGGCCCTGAACATACTATGTAGTCCAAGTTAGCCTTCAACTCTCAGCAATTCTCCTGCCTCTGCCTCAGGAGTGCTGAGATTACAGGCAAGCATGAGCCACCATGCCCAGCATTGAGGTATGTGGTATCAAGATCAACTCAGGACCTTGTGTTTTCCAGGCAGACTCAAGAACAAATGAGCTAAATCCCTGGCACTATTATAGTTCTGCTAATATTACTGATCAAAATGATTTTAAACAGCCATCAATAGCTTTATACTCTCATTTTCACCTAATGTTAAGATGATAAACACTTCTACCCCTATTTTACAGATGAGAATATTTAAGCTCAGACAGGTGAAGTAAGCAGTCAGTGGCAGCAGTAGTACAATGGATCCAAGTCAGTCTGAGTCAACACTCTGAGCTTCCTATCAAACAGTCCCAAACACAGGATATCCACCATCAAGAAACAAGCCTAAATTACAATTAACTTCAAATCCACCTGTCATACTGGTCACAGCATTAGTGATTTAGCAAGATCTCCCTCAATTTTAAGGTACATAGGATGACAAATATGTCTAGATCTCATGTGTTCCCTGCACACTTAAAGCTCTAAAAATCCAGAAATCTCCACTTTCAAATTAGACAAGACTATAATCCCTTCAAAGGCAGGGCTATTTATCCTGTCACTATACTATATTCCCTGGCACAAGCCCAACGCCTGCTACACAGTATATCCATTAAATCAAGTGTTTTTATTTTCATGTTTTAAATACCATAATTATTTGATGCTATGTGCTCTCTCCTTGCTGGGGCTATTATGCAAAATTAAAAGATCTTTATTTACCTGGTACTGGGAGCTGGATCATTTATTCTCCAGAAAGAATTATTTTAACATTTCTAAACCATTTTAGGTAATTATGTGGAAAAAACACTATGATGAAAGAAATGTACTTTAAGGGTCTCAAGCATGCAGTGTGGTGAGCGTGCAAAGTTCCAAATCTATGTTTCTTTCTGCTGTAGTCCTAAGAATACAAGGTATACTGGCACACACTGCAAACAAATAAGAATAAAGTCAACTCTGTACACTTCACATGCCGAGAGGCTGTGGCACAGCCTCTCAAGCCCAGCCCGGATAATTTAGTGACTTAGAAAGACCTTGTGTCAAAATAAAAAAATTTCAAGAGTTGAGGATGTAGTTCAGAATGAAGACCTTGGGTTCCAACCTCAGCACCACAGGTTAGGGGAGTAAAGTTAGTGTTTACTCACTTTATTACCATAAATGCTGCCCAATATTAACAATATTAACTTTCAACATATACAGAATAGTCCTGTGAAAAATTTATTCTGAGTTTAAGAGGCAGGAAAGTTACTATTTTGTTAAGCTTGCTATACTAATGTAACTAAAATAAGCTTTCTTTAACATACAGAAAGGTGACTATATATGGAACCAGGTTAAGCAATTTTAAAGATGAGAAGATTGAGTCTATTTAAATAAAATACTAAAACTAATCAGTATGCCCTAACAATATAAAAAAAGAAATACTTAAAATCATATGGCAAGGACACTATGAGTGTCCCCTGCACTTCTTCAGGCATATTAATTATATACTGTTATCAAGTATCAAGAAAACACTTACTTGATTTTTGATCGAGTCCTCTGGGATGAAGACTGATTTTGGCAAGGTGAAAGAAAAAGATTTTAAAGGTTAATTTAGCATCTGTATATTAAAATGCATGCCATATTAATTTATCCATTCTTTTTTTTTATTTTTTTTTTTTTGAGACAGGGTTTTGCTTTGTAGTTCAGGCTGGCCCTAAATTTACTATGTAGCCCAGGCTGGCCTCGAACTCAAGGTGATCCTCCTGCTTCTGCCTTCTAAGTACTAGGACTACAGGCATGAGCCACCACACCTGGCTATCTGTTCTTTTTATATGCTACCATTCTTTTGATGTGAAATAATTGCCCAAAAAAGTTCTTCAGTGACAAAACAGGGCATGTATGATGGTCAAATACAAGTCTTCACAAAAGACTTCAATGTTCACCATTTGATCATTTTAATAGTTTCTATTTTCTTTTTTTGCTTGTTTGTTTGTTTTTTTTGAGACAGGGTCTCGCTTTGTAGTTGAGGCTGGCCCTGAGCTCAGCCTCCAACTCACATCACAGCAATCCTCCTGCCTCTGCCTCCCAAGTGCTGGGATTACAGGTGTGAGCCACCACGCCTAGCACTGTGGTATGTGGTACTGGTTGCTGCTGGGTGTGAGTCTCCATGCCCAGTATTGTATGTGGTTACCAGGGATCAAACCCGGGTCCTTGTGCTTGCAAGACAGGCGCCAGAAACACTGAACTAACTCCAGGAACAATAGTTTCTATTTTCAAAGACTTCTCTTCTAAAAAGTTTTAACTAAGATTATGTAAATTCAAAGAACTTATCCTGGGTAAAAAGGTGGCCACTTAAATTGTCCCAGAATGAGAAGTGAAAAGATGGCATTTGGCACAAATACATACCTAAAACTATTTAGAAATCTAACTCAGAATTAACTCTGCAGTGTTAAGGACTGTGAAATACCTAAATCCAGGCCATATTTAATAAAAATACTACAATGGATTTTATTCCAGATCAGCTTGGGACCACAACAAAACCAGATTGAATCACAGCAGTAATAAATATACCAAGCTTTATACCTTGTGTTAATTGACAATCTGTTTTGTTTGTTTTATCTAAATATCATTCAATTGTTTGCAGTCCTAATTGAAAATACTGTACGACTTGAAAAAAACTAATGAGTAAAGAAAAAAGCCAACTTTTTTCTCTTTGGTACAGGGGATCAAACTTAGAATCTTGTGCCTCCTAAGGCAGTGGCAGAACCACTGAGCTAAATCCCCAGCCCAAGAAAGCCAACTTTTAATAAAGATTTGGTCCAGTGATTTCCCATCATTATGCTAGTAAAGCAAATAAAGCATGGACACAGAGGGACAGCTGGGCAGGGCTCACTTTCTGGACAGGTTCAAAACTCTAATCACTAT
Organism: Petromus typicus; assembly: GCA_004026965.1. NCBI lineage: Eukaryota > Metazoa > Chordata > Mammalia > Rodentia > Petromuridae > Petromus > Petromus typicus. The sequence continues at coordinate 35,170 of PVIR01007589.1, read as the reverse complement.
AAATGCACACATGCTGCAAGATGCTCAAAACAAACTGAAGTAGACTAGCTCTGTTAGTCTCAGTTTACGTACAAAGAAACCTCAGGAAATAAATGACTTTTTCAATGTCACAATGTAAATTTGTAAGACTAAGATGTAAATGCAAAAAAAAGGAATAAATGCCCTGTCATGAAGAAAGGGCAACACATATATCTCCCATCTCCTTGTAATTTTCTTTATTGATTTAATATATAGATGACTTGTAAAAAAGCATTAGCTATAATTTGTGTATTGGATACAAATGAGTTGATTAAAAACTAAAAATGTTCAACTTTCCCATAATTTTGTTTTCTTTCTCTTTTCGTGCAGAAGGAGAAACAGGGTCTGTGTAGCCCAGGCTCAAGGTGATTTCTGCCTCAGCCTTCGAAGTGTTTAAATTACAGGTACACATCACCATGCCCACAAACAACCAGAATTTTTAAAAACTAAAAAGATTTGAAGATTTTCATGTCCAAAACAATGAATATTAATAACGAGCTATATAATCATTTCCAATTTTATTTACCCTATGTACCTTTAAATGACCATAAAAAGCCCTATAATTAATTTGAACTGTTTAACCTGAAGAAATGGGATGACTTTTTAGTAATAGGAAATAATCATCCTGTCCATAATAAAACGACCATTAAATTCATTAAAACAGGCCACTCATTTTTAAATACTATATACTTCTATAATTATAAGTATATATAATATATACTTCCATAATTTATTTCACCAGAAATTGCTTAATATTTAATAGAGATTATCCCAAATCCTGTCTCAAATATATTTGATATATAAAATTTAATATTAAGTAAAAATACGAAAAACGAAAACTTTGTAACTTACCACCTCGGATTCTGACCCTATAAAACATGAAAAAAGATACATTTTTCAGATAGTACATTTACAGATAAAATCACAGATGTGATTTCTATGGCACAAACATAAAGCCAATTCTCTGTATTTTTCAAATAAAATGAATGAGTTTAATTTTGCATCTTTGAGTATTTTAGAATTCTTAGAGATTTTTAGGAATACCATGGTATTATTACAAAGCAATACATCCAAATCTCCTTTTTAGTAAAGAAATGAGATAAAAATCAGTATCTTTGGAAGTTCATACGCAAAAAAACAAATTATAGATATTAAAAATTTGTTTAAAACAAAATTTCAAATGGTTCCTTTTCAAATTGAAAGACTACGTAAAACTTATGTACTACACTCACCATTCTGTGCTTCTTGACATCTTTTAATCCAGACAATAAAATTAGCATCTGCATCTAGAAACAAAAACTTATCTGATAAATACTACCAAACACTTACAATATCCTAAGCACTGTTCCAGGTTCTACAGATTAAGCAGTAAATAAAATAGATGAGAACCACTTGCCCTCAGCAAGCTCACAGCAGTGATGGTGAACATTTGAGACAAGTGCCCAAAATGCAATCCAAATCCCTCTTCTTTATTGCCAAGTCCCAATACTGCAATTAAACCTGACTACTAAAGTTTCAGTTTAGAAAGAACAACTCATAAACTTGGTTCTTGTGCCAAGAGAAGGTTCTGCATGTCACTGTGGCACACATGCCACAGCTTCACCACAACTATCTTATAGCAACCCTGATGCTATTTATAGCTATAAACATTACCAACAGAGGTAACATTTAGTTGTTCATCCTGGAAAATTTGTTCTGTCAAATTAGTTTTAACCAACCTCACTAGTTTCCCAGATATTTATAATCTACATTTCCTCCTTCCTGTCCACAAACTCAGACCTGAATCAGATTCCAAATGTGCCAACAGTTAGGGTGGGTTAACTAGTGGCTAGACTGAATTAAAAGGGTCTTTCCCAGTCCCCACTTGGTATTTCACAAAGCTACCTATTCTATCCATTATTCTCTCAGGGGCTTTATTTGATACCATGCTTTTCTTACCAATACCAAGAAGCATTTTTTATATGTACTCTGTAAAGTCTGATCACACCTCCAAGTTACATGGCAGCCATAAGTCTACACATAATGAACTATATATTCACAGCTAGCAATGCAAAAGTATAAACAAACTATTAACCTCTGAACACCTAAATTATAATACATAGTAAAATGTGTTAAAATATTAAAATATTCTAAATAAAAGCATATTAATATAAGTTAACTGTAAGCAAGATTAATCTGAAAATGAAAAGCAGTATGTCTTTAAATATATTAAATTATAAAAGAATTAATTACACATAACTTAATAAAATTTATAAATGCACACACTATTCTACAGGGGAATGATTACATCAAAATTCTAACTATGAACAAACAACTATTATTCCAGCAGTCAGGAGGTGGGAGATGCAGGTGGATTGCTGTGAGTTCAAGGCCAGCCAGGGCTACATAGTAAGCTGAAGGCCAGCTTGAACTACATAGCAAGACCCTGTCTCCAAACACAAAAACTTCTAAAAGCAAAAGCAAAAGCTAAATGCTTGATTTGAGTTTAACAGTATGGGATTTAAAAATGACAAAGGAACTTATGTCTTTCTAGAGTTTTCAAATATGTGTCAGGGCATTAAATAGTGACCCTAGGCTTTGCTAAGTAACCATAAAATTCATGTACCAAAATCGGAGTAAATTTAATAAATGCCTATTAATTAGAACCCTCTCTCCCTTCCTAATTTGTAGATTCCATAGGCATAGGTTGGCCCAAAGTCCTCTGAGTATATATATAACAGAAAAGCAAAGGTTAAAGTAGTAGAGATTACATTTTTAAAATGTATAACCCTTTAGAGCAGTTCTTAAATTCAGCACTACTGATCTACTGATGGGGCGGACCAGAGCTTTTGGGTTGTTCTAAGACAGGGTTTTGCTAAGTTGCCCAGGCTGGGCTTGAACTTGTGGTTCTCCTGCCTCAGGTTCACAGAGTGCAAAGATTACAGATTTGACCAATCACATCTAATTCAGGTATTTCTTTGTTGTGGGTAATTCCTAGCCTGTGCTCACTAGACATCAGTAGCATATTCCCCCACCTAATCATGATAATCAAAAATCTTTTCAGACACTTGATAAAAACTTGCTCTGAAAGCAAAACCATTTCCAGGTAAGAAATACTGCTTTCACTAGACACTGTGACACATACCTAGAATTCCAGCTACTAGGAGATTAAAGTAGGGTGATTTTAGTTCCAGGCTGGCCTAGGCAACTTGGCAAAACCCTGTCTCAAAATAACAGCTAACAGAAATGAGAGGATGTGGCTGGACGGCAGGGTTTGCCTAGCATGTATGAAGCCATGGGTCTAAAACCAAACACAGAAGGGAGTAGGGAGTCATTATTTTAGAGATTTATAGTAATACTCTATTATAAAACAAAGTAATAGTACAAATAGGATTATGTCATCTATAATTTACTGTGGGATGTTTCACAACCTGGACCTTTTTGTAGTTTGTTGATTTAGAAACTCTTGGTTCTCACAATTTCTATTTATGTATCAAAACACTCATAGGTTTGGTTTTAATATGTTCCTTTCAAAAGATGACAATATTCAAAGCTCTGTATTTCTTCTATATCCTTTAATAATTTATTCAAACTTACATTTATTTCTCCTTAAAAACTTTGTAGCAAGATTTCCCATGTTTGCAATATGAATAACTAAATACATAGATTTGTAAATAGCACAGCAAATTAAACTGTCCACTAGAAAAACTAAAGCCAGATTCACTAGGAAAAGCACATTCTGAATTTTCACATGAAGTTTTCAGTTGCAAGTAGCAAAGTTTATCTGTGATTTAATGCTAAAGAAAGGCCAAAAACATCAATTTTTAAGTGAATTCAAATTTTACAATCAATATGAAATGTCACTAGAAAAAGATAGGAGGTTTCTACAATTTTTTTTTGTTTGGAGACAGGCTCTTGCTGTGTAGTTCCGGCAGGCCTTAAATTCACTCTGTAGCCCAGGCTGGCCTCAGACTTGCAGTGATCCTTCTGCTTCAGTCTCCCAAGTATTGGAATTACAGGCATGCACCACCATGCTAAGCACTTCCACAATTAACTTGAGAATACACAAACAAAATCCACCAATTATATTTATGATACAGAAATAAGACTAGCTCTTTTAAAAGCAGAATTCTAATACTTACTATCTAATTTCTGTCCTTCTGTAAACGTTTCTAGAGCAGCAGCATAATTTTTTTCATGGTACTCACATATCCTACATGAATATATTAAAATAAAAAATGAGAATCAAGTCATGTCATATTCTGATACAAACTCTCAATGTTGAATGCGATGATGATATGTATTTATAATGTATCAATAAAGACTTGAATTAAAAAAACAAAAACAAAACAAAACAAAAAACTAAAACGAACTATCATATGACTCGCTCCTGGATATATATATTCAAAGAAAATAAAATCAGCATATAAGAGAAAATAAATCAAATTAATACATATGAAATCATAAACTAATCTAAATTTTAAAAAAAAAGAGCTTATTATTCTCTACTGCTAAATTATCTTTGGTATATGTTAAGAAGACAGATTTTCCAAAACATTATTACATCTAGTACAATTCTCCTCACAATTCAACTTTGGAACTCACTTCAAAAGGATTAAGCAAGTATAAATTCACTCATTTCAAAGTATAATACGCAAAAGAATTCTTATTTATATCAACATAAACAAGCTGGGTTTAATAAATTTATATAAAAGAGTTTTCCTAGCATTAAGTGTAGCCTACCCAGCTTGGTTAGAGAAAAGGGATGTTATCTAGTCAGTTAAACACAATAAATTCAAAATGATAATAAAGGGATGAGTAATCCATGTGTTTTATCTTTAACTTGCAATCACTTCAATTGTCACTAAAAACATAGCAACTACAGGCTTATTATATATTTTAGTTAACATACTAAGAGATCTTTATGTTATATTTAATTGAACCACAATTATAAACTACATAAGTATGTATAAAATATATTAAGTACTACATATAAAATATATAAGTATATAAAATATACACAAAAAGTTTACAGGAATTTATTTAAAAACTTAACATCTATTCTTTGTAGTCCAAGCCCAACAAGAAGAGTAATTACATACCCTTTTCTCAGCAGAGCAGTGGAATTATTGGGGCTGAGTCTGAGAGAAGTTTTTGCATCAGCAACACCATCTATATAAAAAGATTGTTTTTTAGTCAAGTATTTAAAGATGTAGTGAATTCTACACATTTATCAGTATTATACTTCTTATTTTTCCAGTACCGCGGATCAAACTCAGGTCCTTGCATTTATGAGGCGGGCATGTGCCACTGAGCTAAATTCTCAGCCCTAAATCAGTATTAGACTTTAAATTCTTCATTTGATGGAAAGGCCAAATGATTTTAAATCATAATCCAAGATAAAGTTCAAGTAAGTATTATATCTTCTTTATGATCTAATTTCTAGCTTTTTTCTTAAAGTTCTTGCTCTCTTTCATAAAGTTCATATCTCTATTCTTCCTTCCCAAATTCTCAGTCAGAATAAATTTTTAAAGTTAAATAATACAGAAATATACTTTTACTCAAAATACAAACAAAAAATACAAATACACCATGAAATAATAAACATGATAATACGCCTTACTAATATAACCAGTTACTATGAATCTTTAATAAATTTTCTATCCACTGAAAAAAGAAGATATACATAATAGTGTCATACTGCACCTACTTCAGCCTCTTCAAAAGATCAGTTTAAAAATAATCAAATATAACCTCCACTTACTTGATTTCATTTTGTCTTGGGCAAAATTTATAAGTAACTTATAAAGAAGACATAATAGACTTTATAAGAAAAGTTACCACAGTAATTCCCCAGGAGAATGTGACAGTAAGCTCTTTGACAATAATGCTGTGCATCATCTGGTTTCTGCTCCAAAGCCTTAGTCAGCTCCTACAAATACAAAAATGCTGAGTATCAGTGGATGTTTTTTAGAAGAATCTAATTAAAATGACTTTTGATCAAACAGTCTATCACCACAAGCTATTTGGGGAAAAAAAAAAAAAGATAACAAAGAAACAAGCTCGGAGTCTTTGCTTGTAGGAGAATCAGTATCTCCCCTTCCCTTCCACCTTCCCCACACCCAAAGAACACAATCTAAGGTAGTATCTATGTAAATTCCTTAGCAGTTCCTTGAAGGCAAAAGCCAGGCTTGGCTGGGCTGGAGTTTAGTCAGGCCAGTGTTATCGTGACCCCACCCTTGGCCAAACCAGACCTGCCCGCCTCTTCAATGTACAACCACCGGCCTGTGCACAAGGTTCAACCATTCCATGACTGATCCCACTCTTATGTTTACGCCCTCTACCATTTACTATAAAAATGACTGTATTTTGCATTAAAGGCAGAAAATCTGGGTCCTTTGAGACATTTCCTCGAGTCTGCAGTGTGATTCCATTTGCCTCATCCCTCCTGATCCGAGTTTCCATTCCCGCAAAAGCATATTTCAACATTTTTTCAACAGTTCCTGGCCTATGGTAGGAACTCAATGAAAGGTCATTATTATCAAGTTATTTGTGAGTTTAGATGGTATACACTGACCAGTTAAAAATTTCACAAATTGGAGACAATTCAAAGAACATGCAGAGTTTGAGGTTCCTAAAAGAAATATGCAGCTGTCCAAAAGCAAAACAAAAAATAAAACAAACCCAATAGAAAACAAAATCTCTAGAATCTAGAGTTCAGGGAGATTGAAAGAATCAACAAATACAATCAATCTTACCTGGCCTCTCCTATTCTGTCAATGGCAAAAAAAAAAAAAAAAAAAAAAACTCTAATAGATTACATCATTCTATTGAATGTCCATATAGAATCTCACAGACAACTAATATGGATTGACCGAAAATCACCAGTAGAGGGCCAGGGATTTAGCTCAGTGGTTCTGGTGCCTACCTTGCAAATGCAAAGACCCGGGTTTGATCCCAGGTAACCACATACAACAATTCTGGGTATGGTGATTCAAACCACCAGCAGTCCATCCCACATACCATACCAAGTGCCAGGCATGGTGGCTCGTGCCTGTAATCCCAACACTCGGGAGGCAGAGGCAGGAGGATTGCTGAATTCAAGGCTGAGTTCAGGACCAGCCTAAATTACAAAGCAAGACCCCATTTCAAAAAACTTTAAAAAAAAGAAAAAGTTAGCAGTAGAATAAAACTGTTTAACGCTCTGAGTAGTCACAATATGTAACTGGCAGCTTGAACAATAATGACATAGAGAGCATAATTTAAGTAAAGCCAAGAACAAGTACAAACAGGAACACTTTCATTCTCTACCCACTGCCCCAAATACTACAAAATATGATAGTTTACTCAAAAGGTAAAATTATTTCAATACTCGCACCATAACTTCACTTTATGTACTAATATGCCTCTCACAAAGCAATGTGTATGTGGGAATTTACACCTAAAACCAAACCACTTTTTACTACCTTTACCTGTTAATCAGATTTTGGTGCTATGTCTGCACAAAATTCTCTACTGTTTTTACAATTAACTCACCAAAACTTCAAATACTTCCAAAAGGCACGTTTTGGTCTGCACTTCTCTACTCTCATCTCCTACTCTTTCCTTGGCTTCTCCTTCTAAACACCATGGCCTCTCTGTAGTTTCTCAAACACCTCAGATTGCTGCACCTGTTTGTCTCTGAATCTTTGACTAGAATGCAAATGTGCACATCCTTTAGATGTGCACAGATAACTCATTCTCTCATATCCCTGTTAGTGATAAGACTGCACTATCCAAGTCTGACTCCAAAGTAGGTTTTAACAAAACTGCTCCCTCATTATTCTTCTTAAACTCCAAGTTTCTCTGAAAATTATATTTGTTTTCTGATATTCCTAGAGTTAATGGCATCTTATACTAAATTCAACAATCTTGAAAAATAATAGATAACTTATCTCCTCAAAGGAATCTTTAAACGTCCAGCTACAATTAAGAAGAAACACATATTATGGTCCAAAAGGCTGTTTCATTCAGCTCTTCAATTCAAAAAATATTTTTAGGAACATTTTGTAACTGACATATGTTAAATACATTGTAAATATGTCCAAAGATATACTTGCAGTAAATTCATTATGTGGGCTAGGAAAGAAGTGCATTCGTATACTGTTTGCCTACCTTGTACAAAACCCTAGGTTTATAGTGCCAGGTATGGTGGCTCACGCCTGTAATCCCAGCACTTGGGAGGCAGAGGCAGGAGGACTGCTGTGATGTGAGTTTGAGGCTGAGCTCAGGGTCAGCCCCAACCACAAAGCAAGACCTGTCTCCAAAAAAAAACAAAAACAAAATAAACAAACTCTAGGTTCTATCCCAGCACTGCAAAAAATAAAAATTAAAAAAAATAAAAGAATCCACAGTTATGCTACAGGCTAACAATTTGCACTACTGTACAATTAAAATGAAATGTAATACTGTGCAGTAACTACTTGATAGCCCAGAACAAGAAGGAAAAGAAAAACTGTTTTTAAGGTACTAACATTAAGAAAGGCTGACGGTATAGCTCAACAGTAGAGAACCTGGTTAGGATTGATGCAGCACTTGGATCAATCTCAAGCACAAAAAAAATAAAAGAAAAAATTGAATCTTGGCAAATTCTCAAATATTTAGTTTTAGGCTCTTCTAAAATGTCACGTAGTCAGGCTTCATAACTGGCACCTGCCTCAAATCTCAGTAATGGCAAAGCTGAGGTAAGAGAAGCACAAATTCAAACACGGCCTGGATAACTTAGCAAGACCCAGTTTCAAAAGGAGATGAGGAATCCTAGGTCCCTAGGTTCAAACTTCAGTACCAAAGAGAGGGAGACAAAAAGCACTCAAGAAGGGAACTTGTTAAAATGTGAGCAAAAGCACTGCTCTTTCTCTGGAAGCTTTAACTTTATATTAACTCTCAATTTGTATCTCTATTTTCTTCAAGTCACCCAGTTAATCTCCAATTAAGTAAATATCATTTTTCTGTTTTAAACTACCTACCACTACAGGAGTAGGGAAAACCCACATAAACCATGCAGAACTGGTAATATTACACACTCACCAATTTCAGCTGTACCTTCAGCAAAGTTATCACTGGTTGGCTATTCCAGAGTCAGCTCCCAAACTCTTAATGCTATCACATATCTCAACCCTCTCCTCTCCTCCAGCAGCTGAACTTGATCCCTTGAAATCAGATACTTGCCACTCCCAACAAGGTATCACTCTGAGCAAACTAACTTCTCTAGCTTCAGCATCCTGATTAGTAAAATGCAAATCATGTCCATACCACAGTTGCAAGTAAAATGATAGGAATCATTTAACACATTTTAATACACATAGTATACAAGTACTACACTGAGAACATAGCACTAATACACAAAACCCTGTCTGCTGTCTTAAAGCTTACAATCAGACTTTTCAGATTTACATTAAAAAAAGCTGTCTTCTCTAAAGAGAACTCAGTTCAGCTGGAACAGACATCATCAAGAAAAGATGAAATTCATTAGAACCATCAGGACTTGGCAATGAGCTGAATGTGCGACATAAAAGAAATCCAAAGATAACTCCAGGGCTTCAGGGTAATCTAGATCTATACAAGGCATCTCATAAACATATGAAAGTTATCAATCTTTCTCTTTGCAAACTTTTCTGTCTTTCCTATACTTTCTACTTTTCCCTCATTGCATTTGCCTTCATAGTTTAATCTCCTCAAAGTCACTAGTAACTCCTTTTCATAATTACCTTTAAGTACGTTGTATTTCCATACTACAAATAGAAAATTTGCTCTACAGTGATGAGATCTGGACTTCAAAGCCTGAGTCTAACTGCCATCCATATTGGGCCTCAAAAAACTCTAAAAATAGGCCAGGGAGTTAGCTCAGTGGTTCCGGCGCCTGTCTTGCAAGCGCAAGGGCCCGGGTTCAATTCCCCGGTAACCACATAACAATACTGGGTGTGGACACTCACACTGAGCAGCAACCAGTACCACATAATACAGTGCCGGGCGTGGTGGCTCACGCCTGTAATCCCAGCACTCGAGAGGCAGAGGCAGGAGGATTGTGATGTGAGTTGGAGGCTGAGCTCAGGGCCAGCCTGAACCACAAAGCGAGACCCCGTCTCAAAAAACCTAAAAAAAAAAAAAAAAAACCTCTAAAAATGTACTACTTCCTCCTACCGAACTACAAACACCTTTTAATAATTTTATTTAAATATATCTTGATGCTATAATCTTACATATATATAAAGTACACTAACATTTCAATAAATGTACAATATATAATACGAAATGATCATATCAAGATTACTGGCATATCTACCTCAAACATGCATTTCTTTGCTGAGCAAATTCAAAATCTTCTCTACCAGCTATTCTGAAATAGACGATTACTATCAACCATAGTTATACTACTACTTTAGAATATCCGAAGTTGTTATTTCTAGTCTTTTCATCTTAATATTACTGGTGACCAAGACAACATTCACCACTAACGAACCATTTGGTGAATGAATAAAAAATGTTAAACAGTGTCATCATCTTCCTTCATTCTTAATTGGATGGCCTTGTATAAAATAAACACCTTGAAACTATGTTCTATCAAATGACCTGCATTCCAAAATGATTACTATTAGTCTTTAGAAAGAAAAATTCTTTTTTCTGAGACAGGGTCTCACTTTGTAGTTCAGGTTGGCCCTGAGCTCAGCCTCAAACTCACATCACAGCAATCCTCCTGCCTCTGCCTCCCGAGTGCTGGGATTACAGGCGTGAGTCACCACGCCCGGCACTGTGGTATGTGGTACTGGTTGCTGCTGGGTGTGAGTCTCCACACCCATTATTGTATGTGGTTACCAGGTGATCCAACTCTGGCCCTTGCGCTTGCAAGACAGGCAGGCACTGGAATTAGTAAGCCAAATCCCCGGCCCAGAGAGAAAAATCTTAAGACTCTCCAATTACTAGAGTTCTGATCTTATCATTACCAATTATTTTCATCTTTGTAAAGTCATTTCTAGGTTAGAAAGAACATTTCTAGTTGGTTTGTATCATGATCATCCTTTCCACTGTCAGTTTCTAATTCCAGATCTGTAGAAGGTCCCCGGAATGTAAATTCCTAATAAATAACCACCCTTCTGAAAACATGCTGTAGAGCACTAAACTAAAGGGAAGTCTGTGTCCTTAGGCTCCCATTCTACCTCTAACTGCTACACATCACTGACAGATCATTTCAATTTCTTTGGGTCTCAATTTCTTCTATATGCTGTTAAAAAAAAATAGGTACCAGACTCCAAAAGTTCTAAGAATTTTCAGTAAGAATCTGCTTGTGGGGACCGGGGATTTAGCTCAGTGGTTCTGGCGCTGGTCTTGCAAGTGCAAGGACCCGGGTTCATCCCCAATAACCACATACAATACTGGGCATGGAGACTCACTCCCACCAGCAATCAGTACCACATACTACAGTGCTGGGCATGGTGGCTCACACCTGTAATCCCAGCACTCAAGAGGCAGAGACAAGAGAACTGCTGAGTTCGAGGTTCACCTGGGCTACATAGTGAGTTCCGGACCAGTCTGAACTACAAAGTGAGACCCTGTCTCAGAAAAAAAAAAGAGTCTGTGTACGGTCACACTGATACTGCTGGCCCAAGACTTATACATCAGGAACCAAGACTATATGTCTATCCTATGCAAGTTTATTTCTAGGGAAAAAAGGAAAATGCTGTCACCAGTATACACATACAAGAAAATTCACACCAGCTTTTATTCACTCACTTATGAAGGAGAATTAACTCAAATATCCACTGCTAAACAAATGCTACTATATTTATACAAGATAGTACACAGTGAGGAATCATTACTTCTCACGAGTGCCCATTCATATAATGACTAAAGCAAATCTAAAGTAGCTACACTAAACAAAGTACCAACTTTATATTTTTGTGAGTGTAAGAACAAGCAAAACTAACTGATGGTGACAGACATCAACTGGAGTCAACAGGAACCATGTGTATGGAGATGCTCCACATTTTGATTGGGTGATATATATGTATAAAAGTTCATCAAGTTTTGTCTTAAAATGAATAAAAAGCTTTTTAAAGTAAGTTAGAAGGAATTTTCATATAAACTCAGTTTCCAAAAAATCAGTGGGTTTAACAAGTCTATAAAGAATGTACACTAAGGGCCCAGAATTTAGCTCAGTGGTTCCAGCACCTGCCTTGCAAGCTTAAAGTCCCAAATTTGATCCCTCAGTAACCACATACCACAATGTCAGGCGTGGTGACTCATGCCCACCAGCACTCAGTACTACATACCACAAAGCTGGGTGTGATGGCTCACACCTATAATCCCAGCACTGGAGAGGCAGAGGCAAGAGGACTGCTGTGAGTTGACGCTTGCCTGGGCTACATAGTGAGCTCAAGGTCAGCCTGAACTACAAAGTGAGACCCAGTCTCAAAAGAAAAATATACATTAAGAAAATTAAGTCAGGGGCCAAGGATTTAGCTCAGTGGTTCCAGTGCCAGTCTTGAAAATTCAAGGACCCAGGTTTGATCCCTGATAACACATACAACAATGCAGGGCATGGAGACTCACACCCACCAGCAATCAGTACCACATACCACAGTTGCTGGGTGTGGTGGCTCACACCTGTAATCCCAACACTTGGGAGGCAGAGGCAGGAAGATTGCTGTGAGTTCAAGGTTGAGCTCAGGGCCAGCCTGATGTACAAAAGTGAGACCTTGTCTCAAAAAAAAAAAAATTAAATCAGAGGATAGTCTTCAGTTCGATGTAACCCTGAGCTACATACTGACTTGAGGGCCAATCTAAACTACATAGTGCTGACACCTTCCTCATAAATACAATGCCTGCTACTAAATAAAGAGACTCCCTCCCCGACACCCTCTCCCGTCTCAAAAAAAAAAAAAAAAAAAGACAATATTTTTAAAAATCCAAAATCATACAAAATTAATGGCTGGGAACTGTGAAACTTTCAGTGCTTCCTCTATATTATTCCAGTACTCATCCCAGAAGCACTAAGGTTTCTTATTTGAACCTCTGGTTTTCTTCTGTTCAACTTTATTTCCCACTCCACTTTCAATCCACACTAACCCAATGGACCTTTGTTCATCTCCTAGTACAAATCAACTTCATTTCAACATCCAGGTGTTTGTACTGGCTCACTTTTATTGTTGTTGTTGTTGTTGTTGTTGTTAGACAGGGTCTCGCTTTGCAGTTCAGCCTGGCCCTTAACTCGTTATGTAGTCCCCCGGCTGGCCTTAAATTCACAGCAATCCTCCAGCCTCTGTCTCCCAAGTGCTGGGATTACAGGTGTGAACGTCCATGCCCTAGCACTGTGATATTTGGTACTATAGTACCAGGGATCAAACTCGGGACCTTATGCTTGCCAGGCAGAAACTGGAACCACTGTGCTAAACCCCTGGCTCTTTTCTTTTTTGTTGTTGTTGTTCTTTTTGGTTTTTTTTTTTTGAAACACGGTCTCGCTTTGTAGTTCAGGCTGGCCCTGAGCTCAGCCTCAAACTCACATCACAGCAATCCTCCTGCCTCTGCCTCCTGAGTGCTGGGATTACAGGTGTGAGCCACCACACCCGGCACTGTGGTATGTGGTACTGATACTGATTGCTGCTGGGGTGAGTCTCCACGCCCAGTACTGTTATGTGGTTACTGGGGATCGAACCTGGGCCATTGCGCCCCCGCGCTGGAACCACTGAGCTATATCCCCGGGCCCTTGCTGTTGTTTTTTGAGATAGGATCTCACTACCTAGTTCAGACTGGCCTTGAACTCACTACACTGCATCACAGCCTAAGCAGGTCTCAAACTCACAGCAATTCTCCCGCCTCAGCCTCTCAGTTGGGATTTTAGGCTTGCATCTCCAAGCCCAGCTGTACTGGCTCTTTTTACTATTCTTTACTCAAAACTTCCAATCTAGCTCTTTCATTCTTCCAAGGCTCCATTCCAATCACCGTCTCCTCAAGTAAAGCAATGCAAATTTCTTCTGTAAATCATAGCTAGGAAAAATGTTTTGTTGCCTCAAATTGTTAGATCCTAACAGGGCAGCAGAGCAATGGTATGCTAGATCATAACGATGAAGCACTGTTTTCTTTATTTGAAAGCAAAATCCTCCTAGCTAAATTTTGGAAATGACAGCATCATCTACAATATCTGTATAGCTTGGGCTCTATTTTATTTCTCAATACTGAAGTCTTGCTTTTATACATTCCTTTACTGCTTTATAGTCTCTGTTCTCAAGCGCAAAAACACAAACTGCTTTCTAAATTTATTAAGTGTACAAATGCCTTTAACTGATACCAATCAGCACTTTGCAAACAACTCCCAAAAATGTTTGTCTAACAAACGAATGAATAAAGAAAAGTGACAGGACGTCTGGAAAGTTTCAGGTACACGAAAAGATTTTGTTGCAGGAGACTGAGTTTTTACAGAAACTTAGCATAGGCCCTGGGATATGAGAAGGGCAAAAATAACTGTCAAATGAAAAAGTGAACTAGTCTCAGTAAGCCAAATTTTCACTTCTTTCTTCTACAGTCACTTTTCAAAAGCCTCCTTTGGCCAGCGATGGATGCCAATTATGCCCACAAGATATAAAACATGTGTGGTGGGTTTTCTCAAGAGCTGTGAGGACGCAGGAGTCTGGGAGATGGACGAACAAGAGTAACAGGGTCTGAGGGAAAAGGGTCACTAAAGCACAGAAAGGAGAGCCAAGATCTCAATTTTGGGGTTGAGACAATAAACACAACAGTTTTGGTTCCACAAAGGAGATGCTGGCAACAAACAGATTCAGCAGAACCCAACTCAATTCCGTTTCTCTAAAGATGATAGTGAAAAAGGCAGAAATGGGCTCTCTCACCTCTAACGCCGCCTGGGGGTCCTCGTCGATCAGACTATCTGAGAAGCTTTGGAAAAACCTGTCAGGAAAACAACGAGTTCAGTAAACTCCCTAACCAAGGCAGGAAAGATAAAATGAACAGCAAATGGCAGGAGAACCACGCACCGTTGGGCTGTTGCAGGTCCAGCTGCAGCCGCCGCCATCCCTAAGTTACTATCGCAGCTGCCTGAGACACTGCCACCGCGGTTACCACCTCCGCCGCCGCCCAAAGGGGAAACTTCTGGAGAAAAACCAACCGAGCTTCCGTCCTAAACAGCCAACGAGCAGGCACGCAGCGTGCGACGGGGGAGGAGAGGCGCCCGGCGGCCGCGGGGCCTGCTGGGAAGGTGGAGGACTAGTTCCCCACCCGGCCTCGGTCCCGCCCCTTGCCGAAGTTACGGAGGCCTGTGATTTCCACATCCGCACCCCTCGCCAGTATTCTACCAAAACCTGCAGAGCAGTCTGTCAAAACCACTTTGGTAACGCTTTTATTCCTCGGCAAGGTGTGGCGGCTAGGGGCGTACGCAAGGCTGCTAATAATATGCTACACGGAGTTCCATTTTCACTCGTTTTCGTCATGGCTGACACAGGGAGCCATGCCTTTCGAGACTAGTAACGTCATTCTCCGCTACGTGAGCTTTTCCGGAGGCTGAGTCCCTGATGGCGCTTAGATTCCCGCGATCTCTGAGCTGAGTGTCTTATCAAACTGGGACTTAGACGGAAACGTATTATTCTGGCAGAAACTAGAGAAGAAAAATTGTGGTTCCCTCCCCGATTAATGTTTGTTGATCCATTTTGTAGCCCAAGCTCTCTAATCGGCTTCCCGGGAAAACCTTTTGTATCCGAAGTCACAGAGGGAAGAAACGTAGCTTAAAACAGTCCCAGTGCTGATCTTTTCAATTTAGTTGGATCAGGCTCTCCCCCTATTGCCCTTTGACCCCAGCTGATCTAACCAGGAGGATTCTAGCACGTTAGTACCCTGGGACGGGATAGAAGGGGGACAGGGGGGGTGTTGAGAAGCTCTGTGGATATAGACTAGTCCCTACACTGGATTGTCTACTACATCCGAACTATACTAATTTGGGATTCAGATGTTAATGCTTCAAAATGTTTAAACCAATTCTAAGTGATAAGATGAAGGAGCCCAGCAAGAGTCAAGAAGTAGCACTTCCAGAGGGATCTCTTCCTTAAAGTTGTGATAGCTAAGCTGACTCAAAAGATGAAGAGTGATGAAGGGAAAGGCAGTTATTAAGCCAGAACAATTAAGTTACATGTTCGGAAACAAAACGAGCTGTAGAATTGTAGGAACTAAATTGAACAAATTTAATTGTCGTATGCAGATGTCAGGGCTTAAGAGGTGAAATCCCAGGTCATATAGGTTACTGTTTTGATGCAAATTCATAGGATTTTTAGAAATGCAGAAAGTCAAATTTGCACTTTAGGTTTAGTGTGCTATCTATTGTGAAAAAATTGGTAATGCAGAAAGGAAAATAGTTGTTGCTAGATAACTTTTGTAATCGAAGTCAAAGAAAAGAATCTGAACCTGTTGATTATAGAGAAGGGTATGAATTAGAGATATTTAAGATAAAATTGAGCTTGCTGAGAGAAATTGTATGGGAAACAAGTTTCTGGCTCAAGTAATTGGTGAAATGGATACCATTAGTGAACTTTTTTTTTAAAAGGTTTTTTGAGACAGGGTCTCGCTTTGTGGTTCAGGCTGGCCCTGAGCTCAGCCTCCAACTCACATCACAGCAATCCTCCTACCTCTGCCTCCCAGTGCTGGGATTACAGGCGTGAGCCACCACGCCCAGCAATGTGGTATGTGGTACTGATTGGTGCTGGGTTGAGTCTCCACGCCCAGTATTGTTATGTGGTTACCAGGGATCAAACCCGGGCCCTTGCTCTTGCTAGACAGACACCAGAACCACTGAGCTATATCCCCGGCCCATTAGCGAACTTTTAACGGTGAGGAGGTAACAGGGCTTTGTGAGTGCGAGGTAACTTGTCTACCACTGAGCTCCTGCTCCAGCCCATGATACCGTTATCATGAATTAGAAGGGTGAAATAATCGGATTTAGAATGGCCCTTTCATTCGAATGTTTAAAGCATTTCCAAGTTCCCAGCAGACTATAGGAGACATAAGTGAAAAACAGTTTAACCACCATTTTTTAAATTTTTCTAATTTATAGTTGTTCTTTACATGTCTAGGTATGAGTCAGTTACATTTGTTGTAACTGCCTTTGCATCTTTAATATTGTCTTTTGACTAATGTTTTATTTAAAGTAATCCAGCTTTTATAATCAGTATTTATTCGTGTCAGGCTTTGCCTGCTCCAAGCATACAAGAGTAATTCCACCGAGAGGCTGTATTATTTCACATTTAGACAATCTCAATTTGTTCTAAAAGTAGAAAGATGTATTTTCTCCCCAGGACGTATCATTTGCTCGTGGATATCCAAGTGACCCAGCCCTATATACTGAAAAGATTTTCATTTCCCCAACCAAGTCCTGTGGCACCTTTGTTGTAGTATGCAGTGCTTATGGCACTATCTTGGGATCAGAACTGTCACACCTACCAGCATCTTGACACTGGACTTAGCAGCCTCCAGAGCTGTGAACAGTTAAATCTATCTTCACTGTAAATTACCCAATCTTAGGTATTTTGTTATTGCAGTACAACGTCACTATATATTCTTTATGTAGTAAAACCAGAATACTAACCTTGTTTTAAAGGTTTCAGTGAAACTATGTTAATGTGCAGCGTTTGAAGTAATTTGGGAAAATATTAATACATGAGACAATGAATAAATGAAAGTTATTGCTGGATATAGGGGTTTGAATTACAGGTTTTCTTACATTTTTCTTGAAAATGTGTCTTATTAAAGTGTGTTTAACATTGTTCTTGCTGAGCATATTTTCTTCTTCCCTAATTTGGGGGCTTGGTTGTTAAAGTATCAATGTTCTTAATCATATCAAAGTAAAATTGCCATTTATATTGATCAGCTTTGTGTTGCTGGAACAAAAATACATGCTACCCACAACTTAGAGGAGTTTTATTTAGCTCCTGGTCTGTCTGTCTTCAGCCTGTTGCAAGGCCCACACAGCATGGCAGAAGGGCAGAGGAAAGGAAAGCTACTCCAGCATGGCTATCAGGAAACAGAAAGTGAGCAGGACAGCCAGAGAGGAAGAGAGAGGGGACAGGAATATACCCTTGGAGATCACAACCCCCAGTGACCCACCTCTTCCACCCAGACCCTCCTACATCCAGATTGCACCTTCAGTTTTGAACTCTTTAGTGAATTAATCCACTGTTAAAACTAGTGCCCCATACTCCAATCACTTTCCAAAACCCCTACCTTTGAACACATCAGCCTTTTGGGGGACTTAGGGCTTATACCTAGATGTCCCCCAAAGCCTCGTGTGGTCACAGGTGGAGCTTTTCAGAAGTGGCTCTTTCAAGGATGTGTGATGCTAGGATTAAGGCTCCCCCACCCTAGGTGTGAGTGCTGCCCACCCTTAGGTAGCCTGGACATAGGATGTAAGGACAGAAAGAGGGTTGTCACGTGTTGCCTTCTTCCTGCCATGAATTGTTTCTCCTCTGTGATGTCCCTCTGCCATGCCACCAGCCAAATGAAAACTGAAACCTTGACACACTGTGAGCCAAATAAATCTTTCCTCTTTGAGTGTTAAGTATTGTTTCAGCAATGAGAAAAGTAACTAAGATGAACAAATCAAACCGTAACACTATTGTAACTATAAGAGCTGGGAACTTTTAAGAGGTGGTTAGACATGAATAGATTATTGAATAGATCATTGCCATTATGTCAGAAGTAGATTTGTTTTAAAAGTAACCCTCTCTTGCTCCTTCTGCTTTCTGCCATGCGATGACACAGCAAAAGTATTTCAAAGAGACGCCAGTGCTATATAACTGGCCTTCCCATCCTCTAGAACTATGACACACAAATTTATAAATTACATAGTCTATGGTATTGTTATAGAAGCAGAAAATGGACTAATTAATTGGTAATCTGTTCTGTGATGTTTAGAAACTGCTATATGGAATCATAAAAAGGAAAAAGCAAGAGGACCACATTCTGAAATTCTGACAAATGGAGTCTGTTTTTAGTATTTGTGCTGCCAAAACAAGCATTAAAGTTTGTTTATAAAGAATGCAAATATTAGCAATGGTCTCTTCATACTTGTTCTTTAAGAAATGTTTGCCTGAAAACAGAATTTTACATGATTTATTTAATAATAAACCAATTAAAGATACAAAAACATTTAGAGAATTCCAAAATTTAAATTTGTGCTTAAATACAAATTCATTTTGTAATATGAAAACATATAACATTAGACCTCTAAACATAATGATTTTTTTCATTTACAAAAATTTTTCTTGGCTCTACTAGAAAATTTGCAGAAAAGAATTTTTCTTGTAACATTATTTAATGTACATTATTTACAGTTGAAAAATTAATCTAAAAACTATTTTATTTCAGAAACTCATGTTATCTTTGTATGCCCTCCCCTCCTACCCCCAATAAAAAAAATGATCCAAAATATAAAGCAATTATGCTCTTATAATTGACTACTCAACCAGATTAGTCCAAGACTCAAGTTGCTTTCTTCGCCCTTAAGAGCTTTGACTCTTACAATATATCATTTAGCACTCAATAACCTAAGTTTACTAATGATGAACCACAGTACACAGTGGTTTAAAGAGTTAAGAATTTAGGAAGAATTTATGGCAGATCTTTCTGAAAGCAGAATAATAAAGTTTGTGGAAGGTCACTTTTCTGTAATAGTCTACTTATATTTAGATCAGGAAATAACCTAATATCATTTTAATTGTCATAATTTAAAAACACAGATATTACAATCCGAAAATTCAGAACTAGATGGGAAATTGGTAAGCATTTAGTGCAATGCATCCTTTCCTGTTTTGAGAAAGCAAGCCCCAAAATATCAAGTAGCTTGCCCAAGGTTACACAGCTAGTTAGTAGGAGACCGACTTTTAAATAAATGCTTTCCTATTACCCTGCTTTTGAAACAAGTCAGCCATATTGTGGGCATACTGCAATATTTAATGACATTTTATATATTCATTGTTTTGTTAGAGTGTAGCCAAATAAATTCAATCTGAGTGACATTTCAACAACATAATAAAATAAGTTTCTTGCATTTGAGAGAGTGAAGACTTATACAAATGGAATGAAAATATTTCCTATATAAAACTCCTATTGCCTTATATTTATTGTATTTACAAAAGAATGACAAAAGCTAATACAATGTAAAATTAGAAAAGAAACTTTAAAAATGTTTATGATATAGCAATTGGAGAAAATTTCAAAGAATGTATTCATAGTATAAAATGCCAGTTCCTTCACAATTGAATTCTGAAACATCTGGAGTATAAAGAGAAAACTTGGGCCTTCCTCTCCTATCTAACAAAGCCAAGATTAACTCTAAATTATTTTTTTATAATTACAAAATTATGAACCTCTGGGAATTTATCTTAGTTTGTGGACAACTGAAAATCAGTCCAATTTTTTAAAAAAATCATCCATAATTCCTTTGGTATTACTTAAAAAGAGTTAGGCTCCAGCAGTTCATTTTGCTTCATAGCTACCTGAGAGGTAAATCCATTGGAACTGGATACCACCATCACATATGGCTGTGGCTGTTGTTCAGTTTTCTCAATGTTGTCTTCTTTCAAATGATCTTCAGCCTCCTTTTTCTCAACTTCCTGTGTAAGAGTTTTTGCTTCTTGAGCTTTTATAACTGAAGTGATTACAGTGCCAGGTGGGTGAGCAACCAACTGTGAACTTCGAGGAGAAAAAGTCACCACAGGAGTGGTAGCACTGAAGGACGGGGATGAAGTCATGCTGACAGATCCATTACAAATGGACTGAACATTGCTAGTAAGGACCTGCTGTACCTGCGTAGGGCTAAAGACAATTGAAGGAGAGCCTGGCTTCTGTGACTGTAGCACGACATTTTCTTTCAGTACTGTCATGGGCTGTGATGATGGAATGGCTTGTAAAATAAATTTCTGAGATCCAGAACCTGCTGTGGGGTCTGTGCTGGCTATAACCGTTGTAAGTGGCACTGTCTGGAGTGTCACTGTGTGCAACTGCTGACTCCCGGGAGACACGACCACTGGAACTTGGGCTGGAGCCTGCATAGTCCTATTGAGATTATCAAATAACAGTGAGATAATTAGCACATTCTACATCATTTAATTTAAACCTTAATATTTAGCAAGTCACTCTGATAAAATTAAGTCCTAATATATTAAATGCTACTTCCCTTTTTTTGCGGTGGTATTGAAGATTGAACTCACAACCTTGCATTTGCAAGGCAGGGAGTAAACCAATGAGCTAAATCCCTAGCTATGTCTCTCTTTTTTTTTTTTTTTTTTTTTTTTTTTGAGACAGGTTCTTGCTTTGTAGCTCAGGCTGGCCCTGAGCTCAGCCTCAAACTCACATCACAGCAACCCTCCTGCTTTTGCCTCCCGAGTGCTGGGATTACAGGCGTGAGCCACCACGCCCAGCACTGTGGTATATGGTACTGATTGCTGCTGGGTGTGAGTCTCCATGCCCGGCACTGTATGTGGTTACCAAGGATCAAACCCAGGCCCTTGCGCTTGCAAGACAGGTGCCAGAACCATTTAGGTGCCAGAACCTAAATCCCCGGCCCCTATGTCTCATATTTTTAACACAGCATAATAATCGGCATAGTAGATCTTATATGAAACACTATATATATATATATATATGTATGTATCCTTGCCAAACACAAAACTGGTGCCTGCCTGTAATCCCAGCACTGTGAGAAGCTAAGGTAGAAGAATAGCAAGTTCAAGCCCAGCCTGGGAAACTTAATGACTTAGCAGGACCATGTCTCAAAAAGGGCTGGGAATATGAAGGCTGTGGGTTCAAAACAAAGTCCCTCAGGCCATTACCCATGATGGCATCTAATAAATGATTTGAAAAAATGGTCTATATACACTGCCACAGTAATGTAAATAGGAACTAGATTTCATGGGGAAGGACACCAAAATGCTTAGTGAGTGCATATGCCTGTAATTCTAAGCCACTCGGGCTGAGGCATCTGAGCAACTTAGCAGACCCGACCTCAAAATAAGAGAAAAAGGAAAGGAATATAATTCTGTGCTCCTGGGCCTAATCCCCAATATGAAAAAAAAAGAAGAGGGAGAGAGAAGGAAGGAAGGAAGAAACAGAAAGAGGAGGGAAGGAAGTTTGGTTGAAAGAAAATTAGAAATTTAAAAGTAAATCTTTAATATGTGCAGCATATGGTTATCAACATGTTCAGAACAATTACCAAACTTCATTTAATTTGCTTCATTATTTGAAGTTTCATTCATTCAACTTTTTAAAATTTACAAAGAAAAAAATGCTCAAGTAAAAGAAAGCTGTGTTAATAGTATATGTGACAGAATTCTTAGAATTTTAATAGCTCATATATTTGTGTAAAACAAGTCATAATTATAACAGTTTTCAGACTGCCAGAGAGCAAGGTAAAACTCTGGCAAAACTAAAACAATTAAATGTGCTTTAATAGTTTCCTAAGCGCAAATAATTTTCACAAATTACAGGCATAAAGCTACAGTTTAAGCCAGGCCTAATGGTGCAAGCCTGTAATCGCAGCTCGCTGGAAAGCTGAGGCAGGAGGATTTCAAATTCAAGCCTAGCCTGGCAACCTAGTAAGACCCTATTACAGAAAGGGGTGGGAATATTGAGGAATTATAAGTCAGTGCAAAGGCCCTAGGTTCAATACCCAGTACCACCAAAAATAACAAACAAAAACATTAACACAAATAATGTAACATAAAAAATCTTTAATATAAAAAATCTTTAATATAAAATCTAGTTTTAATATTAATCTCATTTTTAAAGAAAATGGTACATAAATTATGTGAGTTAATTTTAAAAGCTTACACCTGAGAAATTTATAGTTATAGTCATGGTTAATTGTTAAAAAAAAAGCATTTGGATGATGCTGATTTCTCTGACTTTTGTATTTTATGAAAAAAATTATGTATTTTATGATTTTTACTCCAAATATCTAACTACTAGATTAACTCTCATAAACTGGAAGGTTATTAAGCTAAATTTTAGTATGTTACAGTTATGTGTCCTGTCACATATTTGAGAAATCAAATTGTGGAGGAAAGTATAAATGAGCTGAATGGCAATAAGAAGCAAAGACCAGTGTTACACTGCAAAAGAAAAAAACCTCTAGCTTAGACTGTTTACTTCTGAATCTTGATCCACTTAACAATAATGGCTCTGGTCAAAAACATTATATAAGAATATGCATCATTTGACTGGTTTTCTCACCTAATACTCTGAATGGAAGGATTTAATGTTTCCTCCTGCATGCTACTAGTTATGGCTGCTTCTTCTGGGACAGCTTGTACTGGCTGTACCACATGAATAGTCCGGAAGAGTTGGGTAGGATATGGAGACTGTGAGGGCTGCACTGTCCTCAAAACTTCTGGTGGCTGTGCAATTTCCACAGGATCTTTGGGTTTTGTAGCTTTAGAATTTCCTGGTTTTAGAACAGTAGTGGCTCCTCCCTTAATCCCTGGACTTGAAGAAACTCTTGATCGGTTTGCTTGATTCCTGCTTGAAGTGGCTGCTGAAGATAGCGATGGATTTGAAGAATCAACACTGGAACTTGGATCTTCATCATCTATATAGATAAGATCTTTTGGCATTTCTTTAAATTGATACACCAAGCGCTGACCTTCTACTTTTGCCAGAATACCTCTTTGATAATAGTACCTATTGAATGCAGACAATTTCATCAATATCTTATTCAAACAAATTAAATAATATTTTACAAAATCAAATTTTCCTAAGTATAGGCACGATTTTTAAGTTGAAACAAAGCAAGTGAGAAGCTAATGAAAGGCAGTTATCTTGTATAGGATACACATACAATTTACACAAAGAGAAATGGCCTTATTATTAGTTAAGTCTGTAACCAGTTATGATTAAGAACTGCTGAAAAGTGACTGGCCCTTTACCTTTCTCCCTTCCTTTCCCTTGCTGCTAACTTGCTGGAAAAATCAGTCTACTACAAACCTCAAGAAACTTTCCCCTCCACAGCTTCCTATACCATTCCTCCCATTATAAGATGTGTGTAAAATGTGATGATGTGCAATAGATGTGGTCAAATATCATCACTGATTTTAGTAAAATCAAGTACATAAAAATGTAAGTCAGCTTGGTGTGGTGGCACATACCTATAATACCTAGCCATTCAGGAGGATCACAAGTTAGTGGACAGCCTGGCTAACTTATGAGGCCTTGTTTAAAATTAAAGATTAAATTTTAAAATAAAAGGCTAGGAATATAGCTCAACGGCAGAATCTGTGTAGCAAGTTCAATTCCTAGTATTATTTTTTTTAAGTACTATTTTTAAAAGTAGTTTTGTTTTTTTTTTCTTCTGAGACAAAGTGTCACTGTGTAGTCCAGGCCAGCCTTGAACTCATGGTGATCTTCCTGCCTCTGGCTATGGAGTGCTAGGATTATAAGCATGTGCTAAAAAGTACTATTTTTTTTATAGGCTAAGTTAAAATACACACACACACATCCACACCTAAGTAGTTTAGTTCAAAATAGCCAGACTACTTATCATTCAAAAAATTATTTAGGGGCCACAGATTTAGCTCAGTGGTTCTGGTGCCTGCCTTGCAAGCACAAGGTCCCAGTTTTGATCCCTGGTAACCATATACCACAATGCTGGATTCACTGGGTTTTTTTGTTTGTTTTTTGTTTTTTTGAGATCCTGGGAATTGAATTTAAGATTCATGTTTTAAAATGTACCTTCTTATTAAGTACCTGCCTTACCATTATTGGTTCTTTGAGCTGAATTTAAGTGTAATGGCTCAAAATATATGAGCCCAGTAGCTAATTTACAATTCTTAAAAACAGACATTGCAAATAAAACGCAGGATGAATATCTTTTATTTGAAATGTGTAGGACAAGTATTTCAGACTTCATGTTCATTTTTTAATATTTGCATAGACTTTTCAAGTCAATCATTTCTAATCCCAAAATCCAAATTTGGAAAGGCTCCAAAATTCAATTTGAACACTCATCAGTGCTCAATACAGTTCAAATTTTGAAGCATATTAGATTTTTAAAAATTACTATTAAGAATGTTCAAGCTTTGTAATAACCAAATCTTGGAAAGAGCCCAGTGTCCATCAACTGGTGACTAGATAAAAAAGATAGTGTGTTTTTTTAGAAAATGAAGTACTACTCAGCCATAAAGAATGATAGAGACATTTGTAGCTAACTGGATACACAGTGAGACCAGACTCTTACATGAAATAAACAGGATAAATATGTATAAATACTAAATTTTTTCTATGATGTGAGAAACTCACAGTATAAATGAGGACCAAAATGCACAGTAGAAAATGTAAAATAGGATGAAAAGGTTCAAATGGGAAGTAGGAAGGGGTATGGTGGAAAGGAAAGTGGGAAAAGAAAAAATGGAAACAAAGCTTTCATAAACAGGGAGCCATGGAAGGGAAGAAAGGGGAATGGGAAAAACCAAGAACCAAGACATATCATGTACAGATACAAACTCCCTATGATGAACGTAATCACAATGTACATCTAAAATATACCAATAAACTTATGGGGAAACAAGTAAGAAAGTTCAACCATACTGGTAGTTTACATGAAGATTTTTGTAAGAAGGAAAACATGTTTCCTGATTGGAATAAGATTTTAATTTAAGTACATACTGATTTCTATTAATACTCTGGCCTTGGCACTTCAATAAAAGAAACTCACCATTTATTTAATCCCATAATTTAAATAAATCACCTGTTTTTTCAATATTTAGGAAATGACTTTTTCTTCCTTTGGCAGCTATGGGCATTAAATCCAGGCTCTCGACTACTCTATGCAAGTACTGTACCACTGAGCTACATTCCAAACCATAAGAAATGTTATTCTTAACAAAACAAAAATTTCACATACCTGAGTGCTCGCCCCATAGTCTCATAATTCATATCAGGTTTGTTTTTGTGCTTCCCCCACAATCTGGACACTGCTTTAGAATCAACCAATTTAAAAATCCCTTTTTCTCGCTGGGTCCATTTGATATATTTTGGACAGGTAGCTTTGTCCTGGAGCAGCGCCAGTAAAAACTCCCATAGATAAATTGTGTTCCCTGAAACATAAGAATAAAAGGATGAATGACTGTGTATATAGATATGTATTCACTTTGAGAAAGGGTCTGTGTAGTTCAGGCTGGCCTCAATCTTGTGGTGATCCTCCTGCCTCAGCCTCCTGAGTGATGGGATTATAAGCATACATGGCCACTCTCAGAAGAATTTATTTTTAAATGACTAAAATTTTACATGAAAGAGCACAATGAAACACTACTAATATCTTGCAAGTTTCATCCTATACTTACACATAAATATTGCATACTTTAGTTAGTATTACTAAGATAATGTGGTTAGTATTGGTGATATTATGATCATAATGTTTAGGGGTCTAACAAAGACCACTTTATTAGTCCTCTATAAAATGTCTGAACAGAAACAATCTTGTTAATCAGATTTGTGTGAGAAAGCATTTTCAAGTTGATGTTTTTTTCTTTTTAAGAACTATCACATAGAAGGGGCTGAGGATTTAGCTCAGTGGTTCTGGCACCTGCCTCGTAAGTGCAAGGGCTGGGGTTCAATCCCTGGCAACCACATACAACAATGTCAGGCATAAAGACTCACACCCACCAGCAATCAGAACCACACACCACAGTGCTGGGTGTGGGGGCTCAGGCCTGTAATTCTAGCACTCGGGAGGAGGAGGCAGGAGGACTGGGGTGAGTTGAAGGCGGAGCTCAAGAATTTTCTAAAAATTACCTTATAGAAATTGGCAACTATATCTTATAAGTACTTATAAGGTAGCAATGGATTCCACTTTAGCATATCAAGAAAACCAGTGGCTTCTATTTATAATATAAAGACAAAGCAACTGGAATGTTATTTGAGCAGTAATTATGGAAAGTTTATAGTAATACTTACCCTTCCCATCTTTGTTTTTCTTCTTCACAGATATATTTGGTGTAGTAGCTGGGGAGTCTGGTCGTGGGGGCTTAGATTTTCTTCCTGAAATTAGAATATCTTTGCATAAATATTTGCCCTCAAAAGTGAGAATGGAGAATTTAGCCATTTTGTCATTTACGGTAAATTTTAAATGTCAAATGCTATATACATAGGTCCTTTACTGATCTCTAAAAATATTTACTAAAAGAAAAATAACTTCAGTAAAAATTGAACATTAGTGTGGATTAGATCACAAATAAACCTACGAAAGAAAGGATACTCTAAACCAGAAGCAGTGGTCCTCATCTGTAGTCCCAAATACTCAGAAAAATGAGGCAGAAGATCATAAGTTCAAGGCCGGCCTACACAGCTTAGCAAAACCATGCCTCCAAATTTTAAAATAATTTTTTTTTAAATTTAAAGACATTTTTTTAAAGCAGTGACAAAATTTCAAAAAGTAAAAGTGAAGAGTGAGGGAGAAACTGGCTCTGCAGAGCCAGACTTGGCCAAGTAAAAGAGGAAAAAACAAGCCAAAATTACATCCTGGAGGATACAGGGTGGTTATCATGAGGAAAGCCACGATAGCCCCAAATAAAATTTTTAAGGAGGATCGTGAATGTGCAACCCAGTGGTAGCGTACTTGTGTAGCATGTGTGAGACTGAGGTTCATCCCAGGTACTGCTTTAAATAAATAAAAAGGAAAAAAAGATACTTTACCTTATCTGTAAAAGTGGAGTTGAATTTCAAATATTGTATTTCCTCTTTAAGGTAATCATATTGACAGTGCTTTCTTAAAATTTTGGAGAGTATTCTTGATACTGATAAAATTTGGGCTTAAATCATTAACCACATGGGTGTATCTGCTGACTATATAAGCTTTTTAAGGCAGAAGTTGTTTTTGTTTTTTTTTTCTGCATATAGCTAGTTCTCAAATATTAGAAACTTTTCCAAACTAAACATATAGAAAACATGTAGCAAAATTCTGAGGAACTGTATAATTAATTCCCTTGGGTGGGGTGTTTGAATGGTTTGATTTTGTAAAACAGGTCCTTATTACGTAGTTTAAGCTTGTCTTTAATTCATTATGTAGTCTACCTGGCCTGGAATGCACGGAGATCTTCCTGCCTCAGCCCTGAAACTGCTGGGATCACAAGTATGCACCACTCTACCTGGTTTATCTTTTGTATTTTTAAAATCTAATTTTTCTCTACCAACTTCATAGTTATGCACCATCACTCTTCAAATAAATCTATCTTAATTGCCTTAATCTATGTTGATCAACTATTATAAAGCCTTGTTGTAGACTTCTTTTGGTACTTATCTAGAACTGTAGTTTGATAGCACTGTTTCCTGCAGTTGAGACGATCGTGCTGATTGTCTATATAGTTACTACCTCCTTCCTCCACATTCTTGAGGTTGATGCTCTCTGGTCAGATTACAGGGTGAAGTTTTGGTTATTATAAAGCAATCTTATAAAAGCAAAATTGTAGAGTTAAAAATGGCAAAGTTTTTAATAACCTAGCCCCAGAAACTGAATAGGAAAACAGTTCTGAGTTATTTAGATGAATGAAAATAAAGGGGGAAAAATGGCCAAAAGGCCACTGGAAAACTGCAAAAGAAGGTCAAATGTACACCTGAGTATGGTAGCACATTTCTGTAACTCCAGCACTCCAAAGGTGGAGGCATGAGAAGCACTGCAAGTTCAAGGCCAATCTGGACTATGTAGTGAGCTCAAAGCCAGCCTTGAATACATACATAGCAAGACCCTGCCTAAAAATAAACAAACAAACAAATAGCTACAAGTATCCTACTCAGCCAAGTGCAACTTTCACATCACCACAGACATCTGAGAAGAAATCACTATGAAGCAGATTCTTCTGGTTGAGTGCCCTCATGATAACAATTATTAGAAGTCAGGACATGAGTAACCCTACCATTTCACTTTATGCAATATACTTGCTTATTCTTTTTTCCCACTGCCTTCCTCCAACTAGTTCTACTCACATCAAGATACTGCTGATAGCCTTCCAAAATCCATCCTTCCCATCACTTTCTTTTCTACTCAAGGTGGCAAATACATGACTTTGCATGAATTATAACTTGTTAATTTTTGATTGACCATTATTGTTTCATAGCACTCTGAATATATCCAATCTCTTTATCCTCTAATGGGGACTTGTAAGCTGCCAATCTAAAAATCAGTGTTCTTTAAGTAATGTAATTTCTCTCTAGTTTCTTTCTTCTTTTTAGAGGGTCACAGGAAGGGCTCTTTAAAGTACTCTGCATCTTTACTATCAAATTCTGGGTTTCTATACATAGATGTATTGTAGTTAACACTATTCAAGATCCACAATGCTAAAGATTAATGTTCTGGAAAATTCATAGTCACTGTCTTAGAATATTGCCTTTTCCTCACTTTTGGGGCTAAGAATATTAGAGCTAAATCCAGGGCTCACTTCACCACTGAGCTACATCCTCAGCCCTGGCTCCTTTCACTAACCTATGTGGAAACACATCTTTTTTTGCTGTATGTATCAACAGTGTGTTCCATTTTATTGTTGATTCAATCAGGAGTTGCTGGAGATTTGGGTGGTTTCCAGTTGGGTAACTGCAAACAGGGCAGCCAAGAATATTCACGTGTAAGTTTATCTATAAACAGTTTCATTTCTTTTGTTTAAATACTTCCATTTTTAGTTAACAGAGGAAGTTCCATCTGGTCTTCCTAAACAGTTTTATTCTTAGACAATGTTATTTAATCAACCATGTTAATTCTTTGACTATACTTTTATTCTTTTTATTTTAAAACTATAATCATCTTCAAAGTTTCTATTTGATAATTTTATTATCTGTGACTTTTAGAGATTTAATCCTAAAGCTTTCTACATCTGCTGCTTTCTACTCAAGCAGTGTCTTCCTCGTGTATTTTGTGATATCATGATGTTGGCTCACCTTCAATAAGGCTTTACCTGAGGAAAGGCTGTGTAGCCTCGGAAGAATGTATAACCACCAGAACAATTTTACAAGAGCATCTGCCTGGTGCCTCAAAGTTACTACTAGCCTGAGGCTACTTATACTGGTTTTCTTTTTTTTAATTGAAATCTTTATTGGTACATTACATATACACATCATGATTGCATTTAACAATGAGAATTTGTACCAGTATATCACACAACTTAATTCTCATTTTTTCCCATACCCCTACCCACTTTTTTTTTTTTTTTGAGACAGGGTCTCACTTTGTAGTTCAGGGTGGCCCTGAGCTCAGCCTCAAACTCACCTCATAACAATACTTATACTGTTAATTGCTTGGCTGTGAATTCCTATACTCAGCAATACTTTAGTCTCATTGTAAACCTAGTATCAAGGAGGCCAAGGATTATAAATTCTCAAAGGAAAAATTTCTCCACTCAGAACCTTAGCTGACAAATACAAGAATCCCTGAGGTCTTTATCAACAGGTAGAATCCTCCCCTCTAGGCTATCACCCTTTAAAGGTCCCACTTATCTGCTCACATCTGTCTAGTGATCCATCCTGCATAGGTGCAAGACCTAAGCTTCTGCTTCATAGGAGCGATAAAGTCAAACCCCATACCGTAGCTTTCTCAGACCTTCAGAGCTTGCAATAACAGCTACAAAAGCTACTTTCTTCTTCAATTTTGGCTCCTGAAATTTCCCTTCCTTTCATGTGAACTTAGATTATTGATGGTGAAGAAAGAAAACAAAAATGAGAGAAAATTATTGGTAGCTGGTGATACCACTAACCAAAATATTAAATTCAAAATATTATACAAGCAAGACTAGAACACAAAGGAAAATGAAAGAATGTCAGAATATAGAATACACATGTGGTCACAATTTGTGACATTAAACCTTCTCCTTTAGTATATTTCAACATTTTTCTCAATTACTTACCTGCTGATCTCCAATTTATTGAACTGGAATCTTACAGACTGGTGATTTTCAATCTATGTCCCTTTGGAGGAAGCTCACCTGCCCTTATCCCTAAGCTCTTTTTGAGGTTCTGATAAAAGATCTTAGATAATAAGATGAGGCTTTAAAAAGTTGGGAATTGGCAGAGATGTAGATCAGTGGCACTGTGCCTGCCTTACAAGCACAAGTTCATGAGTCCAGTCTCCAGTACCACAAAAAAAAAAAAAAGTTGGAAAATATCTGGGATAAACCACTATAAATCTTTGAAATAATTTTAAATGATTTTAATACGAAGAAATTTTTAAGTTTGTGCCAAGTTTTTCACCTGTTTTAATTAGGATATAGTTATACCACTAAATAAAATTTACATTTGGAATTTACATCAAAGATGTGACTATATGCTCTAAAGAAATTAGCTACCTACCTTTCTTCCGTTTAGGCTGTTCTGGTGATGAGGCTCCTGGTGAGTCTGCATATGTTTCTTGCACCTGCTGAGTTTCCAGTACTTCAGGAATCCCATCTAACGTGACGGATACATGAGTGACTGGGGCAACAACAATGTCATCTTCAGAGGAACTAAACATATTGCTACCTAATGGAATAAAATCAACCAAATATAATCAACTATGTAGTATACACCAGAATAAGTTAATAAAATCATTTCCTATTCCTATGAAGATGAATGGAGAAATAAAAATCTTAAAATCTACTTTCTGATTTTTTTTTCCCATTTCCTAAATCCTGCTGGGTTTGACTCAGATATTTCAATGTTGTTCATACTTGGCTTCCAATCACCAACTTATCTTGTCCTTCCTCTCTATGTTATCTCCTAAAGCCTTTCTAATTTGACATTATTCTCTATATAAAAGCGCTGTATCTTGAAAATCAAAAGGAAAAATCACAGGAAAAGATACCTCAATCTGCTGAAGAAAAACGAACAACCCAAACTCCATTTGTTTCAAAACAAATCAACCTGTCCAATTTCATCTCCCAACCACGATGAAGCTTGCATTTTAGTTATATCAAAACATTTACCTTGAAAATATCATTTGTTTTTAAAGGTACATGTCTGAGGCTCTATCCATTAACTTCTAGTTCATTGTCCTTTCCTGTCTCCCCTACCTATTAAAAATGTGTCATTTATAACTCAGATTACAATACTCCATCAAGCCAAGTATGGCACTGGTAATCACAGTTACTCAGGAGGTTGAGGTGGGAGAATTTCAAGTTTGAGGTAAACCTGGGCCACTTAGTGAGACCCTGGCTCAACGAAAGGAAAGTCTAGGAGATAGCTCAGTGGTAGAGTTTCTG
This sequence comes from Petromus typicus, assembly GCA_004026965.1. Classification (NCBI taxonomy): domain Eukaryota; kingdom Metazoa; phylum Chordata; class Mammalia; order Rodentia; family Petromuridae; genus Petromus; species Petromus typicus. Next base: position 2,939 of record PVIR01007589.1, on the reverse strand, counting down.
GTTGCCTGACTAAAATAAAATAAAATAAAGGCCTGGTGAGATAGTTCAGGGGTAGAGTTTGTGGCTGCATCCCATGTATGAGGACCTGGATTCAATCCCCAGTCTTGTGAAACATCTCCCTATCCTAAATATACCCTCAATAAATCCTGTCTTTGATGTTCTCTGCTATAGTACTCACTGCTTCCAGAAAATGTTATCATTCTCCTGGTCTTTGTTTTTAGTTTTTACAATTACTTACACAAAAATTGTAATTAGAATCTTGGCAAGAATCTGCGTTAGGGCTGGGGAGTTAGCTCAGTGGTTCCGGCGCCTGTCTTGCAAGTGCAAGGACCCAGGTTCAATCCCCAGTAACCACATACCATACTGGGCGTGGAGACTCACACCCAGCAGCAACCAGTACCACATACCACACTGCTGGGCGTGGTGGCTCACGCCTGTAATCCCAGCACTCAGGAGGCAGAGGCAGGAGGACTTACGTGATGTGAGTTTGAGGTTAAGCTCAGGGCCAGCCTGAACCATAAAAGTGAGACCCTGTCTCAAAAAAACCTAAAAAAAAGAAGAATCTGCCTTAAAAATAAAAGTTTTTTGAAAGTGCTGGGAATGCACCTGGCAAAAGCACTGCTTTAAATTTCCAGCCCTGCAGGTAAATGAACTGTAAGACTGAGAAAAGGAATCTATTCATTTATGTACTGTCTAATGCACTGCTGCAATGAATAAAGTATTTATAAATATCTTGAACTGATGTAGTAATAATTTTATGAGCTCAAATAATTCTTTGTCAGAAAAATTCCAAAGAAAAGCATATATTTCAAAATGGATTAATAATGTGGCAATAAATTTTATGCCATAAAGAGTTCTTAAAAGTCTCAATGATTTTGCCAGTTCACTTACAATTATGAATAGAGATGAGTAAATTGTAATGATCAAAGAGAGGAAATTATGTATAATCTACTGTTTGATAACTAGTAAGTTACTTTGGTTTCTAAAGGTTCCATTCCCCCAAATTAAAGTCTTTAACGAATACGTTAGCAAAGGTGTAGAAAGCAAAAGTGTCTCAGTAAGTACTGTACCTGAAAATGTAGTCAGGACATTTAACAAGCATGCTCTCTCATATCTAGAGGTTTATCACTGAACAGAGATGAAAGGAACAACTTTTCACAGTATATAAAAATGAATGGTCAAACCACTCACTTATTCGTTTTTCATCCAGCATAGGGCCAGGAGAATCCATATTAAGGAGAGCCTCAGCAGCCTCGATAGTTTCAATTGTTTCATCCCCATTATGACAAGAAGCTTCAACTATAATACATTTAAGGAAAAAACAATTAGTCACAAAATATTTGTTGCTCTGAAATTCATGTATTGCTTATTTCCTGAACCAAAATACATTACTTAGTATGAATTTATTTAAATACAAACTATGAACATGTACAATTTGTATCAACACAATACTATATCTGATTAACTGCCTACTTTTTATGTTTTACAAGAACTGTGTAAGGTTTTGGAGGTAAAACAGTAAGGAAAATAGAGCACATACTTAGCAGGAAACTCACTAATCAATTCTCTGCTAATTCTTATATATTTTCCATAATTAAGGAAGAGCATTGGTAAAGTATCCTAGAATGACAGGAATCCTAACCATATCCCTAAACAGTTATGTCAACAAGAAAGTCATTTTACTTCTGAGGACCTCATACTATAAAATGATTGACAGTCTTAGCTACTTTTCACCTATCCAGCATAGGGCCGGAATAGGGGTGAATTTCCTTTCGTTAATGACTTATTATTTCCAAGAAATTTTAGGCACAGTGACATTGTTAGAATCTAAACATCCTTCGGCATCATTCTCTCATGTGTTCTGCAACACATTCATTATCCTACCATGGATTCTGCTGAATCTATGGTACAAATTACATGATACTTTTAAGAGGTCGAATGTGGGGCCGAGGATTTAACTCAGTGGTTCCAGCGCCAGTCTTGTGAGCGCAAGGACCCAGGTTTGATCCCCGGTTAGCCACATACAATACTGGGCGTGGAGACTCACGCCCAGCAGCAATCAGCACCACATATCACAGTGCCGGGGGCGTGATGGCTCACGCCTGTAATCCCAGCACCTGGGAGGCAGAGGCAGGAGGATTGCTGTGATGTGAGTTTGAGGCTGAGCTCAGGGCCAGCCTGAACTACAAAGCGAGACCCTGTCTCAAAAAACAAACCAAAAAAAAAAGGTTGAATGTGTAATATAAAATCATGATTTTAATTCAGGGTTGGACTGAATAGGCCTTGTAAATTTACACAAACCTAAAAAGTAAATATAAGAACAACATCTTAATGGAAGAAGTTTCCACATGTAAAATAAGGTTTATAAATTTTCAACACTCACTAGTAACATAGCTTTTTTTCATGTAAAAAAAATTTAAAATTCCCAACATAAAACAGATAAAAATGGGGTCTCTTCTGGGAATGTGTTCGGGTGGTGGTACTGGAGATTGAACCCAGGGCCTCAGTACTGAACTACACCCCTAACCCTTTTTTTTTAATTTTAAACCAGAGTCTTTATTTTTTATTAAATAAAAAATGGCTCATGCCTGTAATCCCAGCACTCGGGAGGCAGAGGCAGGAGGATTGCTGTGATGTTAGTTTGAGGCTGAGCTCAGGGCCAGCCTGAACTACAAAGTGAGACCCTGTCTCAAAAAAAAAAAAAAAAAAACCCAACAACTTTAGGTAAATCAATGATTAAAATGAAAGTTTTCTGATGAATACGAAAATAAGAGCTATGACAGCTGCAATCTAATACAAGCTTCAAATTCAATAAAGTCATTAAATCTTTATCATTGTAAATATCAAGCAAAATCAAATTTATGAAACATAGTATAATAAACCTCCATGTGTCCATTCCCATCTTCAAACATTTTCAACAAATGGTCAATTTTATATTA
>PVIR01007588.1:38578-60459 GCA_004026965.1 Petromus typicus | reverse complement strand
GCATTGTATGTTATATATTGTGAAATAGAAAATGCTCAATGTAAAATAAGGTGAAAGGGGACAATGTTGAGATTGTAACAAAAAAGTAAGGAAACAAATTTTATATATATGGGGGGGTGGTAGGGTGGGTGGGGCTATGGGAAAAAATGAGAATTAAGTTGTGTCTTATACTGGTACAAATCCCCTTTATGGAGTGCAATCATGATGTGTATATTTAATGTACCAATAAAGATAATTAAAAAAAAAAAAGAAATAGGTTTCAGGCCATATAAAGATCACACAAACCCAGAGAACTGGTAGAGACTAAAGGACTAAAAGGACAATACAAAACAGAACAGACTGACAACAGCAGGATGACTACAGAATGTATTCACCCTACTATAATAGTACAGAAGAAAGAGAGAGTAGGGAAGACTGAAATGCACTAATTTCTGGAACTGATATTGACCAGAGGACAAGAAAAGAAGGAACCAAAGAAGAATAGGGGTAACCACCAGCAACAGATCAACTAGAGTCTGTTTTTCCTTTCCTATAAAAATAAGAGCAGCTAAGAGAAGAAGAAAAAAAATTGAAGCCCTTCACAGCATGGATCTGCTGCCTCCTCTAGAGATTATGGGTAGTAGCATGCAGATCAGAGTTGACTAGTAGTCACAGTGAGACAACCATAGTCCACTGGGATTCAATCTAGGTTCTGGCTGTCATGCCTGAGTTGAGCTCAATGAACTCCTGCAGGCTTGCACTCTGCAAGAGTGCAGGGCTCTGTAGGTGGGATTGACTCCACAAACTCACCAATGGACGCAGTCAACAGGATTTCTTCATTCTACAAGCTTTTTTGATGTGGAAGACAGGGCAGAGTTATGTAGCAAAGATCTCTGCCTATGCCACAGCACCACCGCCACACATATTTAGTCTTCACAGTCTCTGGGGACTCCTCTATAGGTATTGGTTCTACAAGAGGTGAAGGCCCAAGCATCAGGGTATACAGAGAAGTAGATGTAGTCTCTACAGGCTCTTGCTGCAATGGTCCTGCAACAGGTCAAGCCCCAAGTGCTGTGGAAAGGCAGCCAGACCCACATGCACTAGTCTGCCTGTACAGGAGCAGCACTAACTCAGTGTGCACAGACATGTTTTTCTAATTTTAAAACCCCTATTCTAAAGCATGGTGTTAAGAAGTTGCAAAACAGTCATCACTAGGATGGCTTATCAAAAATCAACAATAATATAAAGTCATATTATTAAAGACTTGTTCGACCAGAAGTCTTATTCATAAACAGAATGACAGGATGCATACACCTACATATTAATAAATGGAGGAACAAAAGCCCAGTTTGTTTCATAATAAGCTAGTATTTGAAATGCATTATGAAATAGTGTACCGAATTTTTATTTTCTAAAAATAGTAATTGCTGAAAGAAACGGAGTTTAATTACCTAGAACACATTTCCATTCAGAAAAATTAAATTTGCAAATATCCTGTATAAATTTCAATTGATACACCAATACAAACACAAACTGAAAGTCGCACATACTCAGGGAGAAATATTTTCATATAAAACACAGAGAAAGATGAACATATACATATAAACTTTATTCAAAATCAAAAGAGTCCTTTCTGTATATTTCCAGAGAGTAGCATAAAAATGTTACACTGCTTGCAAAGAAAAAGTATAAGTTTAAAAAAGCAAACAGAGATGTGTCATGATTACATATTCTCACTTTTAGCCTCAAAAAATATTGAAATTCCCTCAAGGAGATATTTTAGAGTATTAAAAAGAGGAGTGAAATTATAATTTACCTTATATTCCACCTGCAAACCAGGCTTCAACTACACTAATATTCTTTCATTATTATCCTCTCATCATTCCCATTCTTATTGCCTTGGCCCTCATCCTCCATGTTCTTGCCCAGTTTACTGCAACAACCCCTTAATTTATGCACTTCTTCCATTCCAGTCTCCTTTCAATATCTACAGATAAAATTATATGATTTAAAGTGAACTAGGACATTTAGCTGCTTCAACACTCTACTGTTTTGTTTGCTTGCTTGTCCCCAAATCTCACTATTAGCTGCTGTAATAAACATGTCAACACTCCACCTTCTTTCTTGAGATCAAATGGCCACTTCTCAGCTGACCAGAGGACACTGTAAATCAAGTCTTACTCCAGAAACTAACTTTCTGTCCTCATCCATTGCATGCAGGAGACACTCTACTGTCCAGGATTATCCACAACATTCTTGGATGCTGCAACCTGAAATAATGGCCTGTCTCAGGCTGATAGTAAGATTGAACCCCAGTGCACTATCTCTACAGCTCAAGTGCCTGATCCAATTGAAGCACTACTCCAAAAAAGAATGCAATACATTTTAAAATTAGAAAAACAAATATATTCACTAATTTAGAAAACAAAAGCAACAATGATTCAGAAAGTGTTACCCTATTAAAAGCTCTTTGAATTTTTGAAAATAGCTTGTTACTGGAAGGAGTGATAGCAGTTCAGTTTGCAAATACACACATCCAACTAAGTAGTTGGTCCAGAAAAATGACATGAAATGACTGATCTCTTAATACAACTTCTAACCATTGGAAAAAACACTACATTTGCTTAAATAATAAGACAATACAATTATATCACACAATTTTTGTCTCACTTTAACTATAATCAATGCATAGAATTTTAAAGCCATTTGAAACACATTTGATACATTTACAACAAAATGTCTTACATTTCTATAGTTATTTGATTTAGCTAGAAAATAATATCCACCTGGATGGAAAATCCTACCATTTTTACTTTATTTGATAATACTACAGGTTATTTGATAATACCACAGGTGACACTATCAATTATCCATTGCTGCCTAAGAACTTCCAAATACGGGCATTTTAATATCATAATTCAAGAGGTTGGCAATTGAGGATAGAATCAGTTAGCATGCTGGCACCATTCCTGAATTGGCACTTTTCAATATGGGAAAGCATTGTTCCTAAGGCTTGCCATGCTGTTTGGGTTCTCACATAGACATCAGTTCAAGCCTCTGAGGCTTCTTACACTAAAAGGTGATATATGGATGAAGACATCTACAACAAAGTCTTCTGTTAAATCAGTCAGGAAACCAGGAAGAGCTGTGAGAATGTGGAGATCCTAGAGCAAGTCAGGCTGACAGCAAAGGGAATAAGAAAGAAAGTACAGGTAAGAACATCTTAGACTGCCACACGACACAAAGAAGGTGTATGCAGCAAGTCTCTAAGGAGCCCTTTAATAAATATTGCCCATCAGAGAAATGAGCTTTCAAGTATCTCTGCCACAGAGTCATTAAGAAAGTACATTGTGAGAAGCTAGTCTGCAAAAGAGGTGTTAGAACAGATTTCACCATGCAGTAGGAGCTCTAGACAATTGTATGGCTAAGTGGGAGATCTCCTGTACACATTGTTGATATCTCCAGAGCTAAGATGATTTGTCTCTTTCCTCTAGTAATTTCCATAGAATTTGTAAAAATGAAAGGTAGGCAGATTTCAAATTGGTAGAGCAAGCAGAATTCTCATACCTCTCAAGTAGTAGGAGGAAAACTCATAAATCACTATTTCCACTTTATTGGTCAAAACACAAAGCAAGACCAAAAGATTCAAGGACAAAAGCAGTGTTCCTCTATAGTAAGGAGCAGACAACTCACATCACAAAGGGACAAGATTCAAGAGGAACGCACTTTGTCATATTTGAAAAAAATGACTGTGATTTTTTGAATTTTGTTTAATGTTTGTAGATTCTGTTGCTGTCACATGGATGGACAGAGTCTTCCCTTCCATGCAATGGGTCATTTCACTGGGGATTTCAACTGCAGTGATTGACACCACTTCTTGTGCAATACTTACTGGATCAAGGCTGATCTATGCTGCAAGCCAAGAGGGACAATTGCCTTTGATGTACTCTATGCTTAATGAGCATCTCTCCCCAGCTGTAGCTGTGATTCAGTTAGTCATAATCTCTTCTATTGCTATTATACCATCCAATATAATCCACTTACTAAAATACATTGGATTAATATCATCGGTTTTATCAGTGTTAAGTAGAATTGCTTTAATAAAAACGAGGTACCAGGAGCCAGATCTACAGAGACCTTATAAGGTAAATACTAATTGAAATGTTAACATGAAATTTCTTGAGTAACTAGAATTTGAAGAAGCTGTGTGGATGCTTCTAACCAGCTGCTGGTCCACATTAAGAAACATCTGATTTGGGTCTGCATTTTGCTATTTTCTGATATCAGCTATTTGTGTCACAATTTTTTAAATATAAATATGGATGTATTTACAAGCAATATAGACATTTTCACTGATTTCAGGAAATAGTACTATTAGGGTAAGAACATTAGTTTTTGTGAGAAATTAAAGCTTATTGAATTAGAACTTAAGAACACTGAATGAGCCTTCTGCATGAATTGGTGGAAAAACTACTATAATTTCCTAGAATATATTATATGATTTTGTATGTGTATTGAAGTGAGGTTTGATCACAGGGCCTCATTCCTGTGAAGCAAGTGCTATTCCACAGAACCATACTGAAAGCCCGTACAACATACTTAAAAGTACTCTTCCACTAGAGAGACAAAGTACTGTCCCCTAGGTCATGAGCACTTGCCAACTTTTTTGGCACTAGGGGCCAGTTTTGTGGAAAATAAGTTCACAAGTTTGTGGAGATGGAGTTGATGGTTTCCCAAGTTATTCAAGCATATTTTATTCATTCTGTGCTCTTTCCATTAGTATGATATGTTAATATATACACTAATGGAACAATTATACAATTCACCAGAGTCAGTGGGATCCCTCACTTTTTTTTCCTGCAATGAACTGGTCACATCAACTAACTTGGTACTATACACCTTACAACCAGATAAAGCTTAATTGTAACTTCTGACTCATTACTAAGGTTTTGATAGGAGTCTCCAGGGAAGGGATTTATTATGGTCTCTGAGCAGTCAATCTTGACTGCTCATGTGAACTTGCACTTAGAGCTGCCCTCCAGCACTAGCATCAACTCTTCAGGCATTAGGTTTTCATAAGGAGCACAAAATCTCCATCCTCAGTGCAGTTCACAGCAGGGTTCATGCTCCTTAAGGATCTAATAGTACTGCTGATCTGACATGAGATGGGGCCCAAGTGGTAATGTGAACAATGGGAAACAGCAGTTAATACAGGTGTAGCTTCACTTCGTGGTCCATTTCTCTCACCCCTGTGTGCTGCTCTGTTCCTACCACTCTGTGAGCACGGATAGGAGACCCCTACAGTAGATGACTGTCCCTGCCTGCTCATCCTCTGGCTAGATGTGTGTGTTAGAAAGCAATCAATCCATCATGTGCAGGACAATTTACATCAGATTCTACTCTGAAAAGACCACTGTGACAATGGCAGAGAAACTGAGTGAATGGATGTGTGAACAGGGGCAGGCAAACAGCTGGCCTAGATTCTCTTAATAACCACACTTTACTCAACAGAAATCCAAGATTCAGTTTATTCCCTTAAATAAAAGAAGCTGATCTGGAACTGAAAGCTAACATTCTGATACCAGAAACCACATTATTGTTATATTTACTGTGGTGAGGAATGTATTACATGGTGAAGAACACATTGATCTGATTTTGCCTCATCTTGAGATCAAGAATACCTGTGGTGCTTCTAATCCATTGATCTGCATATACCTCATGGTGTCCTGCTTAGGGAATATCTGTAAAGCTTTCTGGCATCCATTTTTGTGAACCACATTTATTCCTTGTTCTCCCTCCTATTTCTTTCTTATTTACACTTACTTTGTTATAGTATGATGTAAGCCAGACCTGGCTCTAACCCAGACTTTAGGAGGTTCTAGAGAATATTTTATTTCTTTATTGGGTTGCAAATACAATCAGTGTTGCCTGTTTAAGATACTGCTTGATTATAGTCAAGGTGTGAATGTAAATAAGAAATCCATATTTCACACCAATCACTGAAAAAACCCCTTGTGTGTCTTTACTTTCCTTTGAATTCACATGCTCATCTGTAGTAATTCTAATTCTTTTAGTCTCCATGGTATCTATACAAATATCTGTGATGTTGGAGATTCTTATGGTGAGAGGTCCACTGACCATAGTTGAAGAAACACTAACTTATTTTCCACTATTTTGTGGCTCAATATCCACTCTTCTTTACCTTTGAGTATCATGAAAAATGTAAATGAAGAAAATTTCTGTTTGAGATACACTTTCATTCATTAAACAAATAAGCCCTGAGTAGCTGCTGTGTTTCAGATACTCTTCTAGATAGTTCAGAAAAAAGATTCAATCTTCCAATGGGAGATACACTTAGCCTTGTACTAAAGTAAAAATGTCTACAGATACAGTTACAAACTTGCTTAGCAAATGCCTTTTCATTTAGAATGTTCTACTGAAAGATACCGGTTGCATTTCTCAGGAATACTTAAAACTGACCCTATGTAAGCCATCATTTTACAATGAAGAACCTGACCATCAGTGATACTAAGACACATCAAAGGAACATTTTTTATCTGTCCCACCAAGTATGCTAAGATGAATTGAGAAGTAATGGAGCGACTATTTTCTGGAGAAATACAATATGAACATAGTGATTTTGGCATTTCAATCCAGACTTTTCTATATAAAATTTTTTTTCTATTTTATTATGCAACACTGCTGCTCTAAGACAAGCTTGTACATGAAAGAAATACATTAAACAAATAACTTGATTTTCTAAATACCAAAAACAGGAAGTTTCAATGAAATAATATTTTAAATTATGACATGAATGAATATACTTTTCCATTGCTAGAACTAAAAATTTTCACTGATTTTATAAATTAATGATATAATCTAATTAAAAGATAAGTTTGTTAAAATTATAGTATATAAATCAATTCAATTGCATGGTTTTATCTTTGCTTACTGTGCATTAATCTCATTTTCTATGACATAAAACTAAATGTTTTATAAATGTTTTAGCATGTCCATCTAAATGTATTTGAAAATATAGGAGCAGTTACCTCCTCTTTGTTATCTGTTTCATGTAAAGTACATTGTAAAAATTTATTAGAGAAAGAAGTCAAAATTCATTTTATTTTTCTTTTCTCCTTTCAGGTGTGGTGGCCATTCATTTGGATATCTTTAGCTACATCTGTCTTTCTAATTCTTACACCAATCATTCTGTCTCCTCAAATCGAGCATGTTTATCAAGTTATGTTTATTTTAAGTGGACTCCTGTTTTACTGGGTTCATGTTTATTTTACTCAACATTTTGGTTGTTTTGAGAAAATCACTTGTTATATACAATTATTATTTAATGTTTCACCATCAGATGATCATGAAACATGTACTTCTGCTGATAAAAATGAATGATAAAAATTAAAGACTTTAAATTGTGCAATCTAAGTGAACAAATATACCCCTGAAAATCTTTAAACTATATAGAGAAAACTCTAGGGCTCAGATATATATAGATAGATATTTATCTATATATAGTTAACAGATAAGACTTCAGATTTTCAAATACAAATCAATGATAAGCTGATGTTCTATGATAAGAATATGGAATATTCCACATGCATTAATTCTTGAGGATTCAGCCCCTTAAGGTGACACTGAAGGGTATGATGAACAGTCATATGTGCGAAAAAGGTGGACAATGTAAGTCATATGGAATAAGCTTTTCAACGCTATTTTTTCCTGTCCATTTCTTCAATATCTCCTCTGCATTCTCTCTTGCATCACAAGAAACAATTAAATACACCTCATCCTCTTCACCATGGTATTTTACCTCTCAGGACCAGAAGCAACATACCACAAAACCCAACACTGAAACCTCAGAAACCACAACCGAAAATACATTTTTCCACATTTTCAGAAATTTTCTCTGCAAAAGAAAACTGACATAGAAAAACAGTACAGACAATCAGGGCTGTTTCTATGACTATACTTAACAATGGTTCCAAATTTATGCAAAAGGAATAACATAAAAGGAATTTGGCAGAGCTTAGAAATGAAAGCTAGAAAAAGCTGAAAGTGTTGTAAATAGAGTGCATTAGTCTTTTTCCCATTACTGGAATGAGATACTCAACATAAATAATCTAAAGGAGGAGAGGCTTACTTTAGCATTTAGTGTAAATGGGTGCAGTCCATGGTTGATAGGCTCTAAGGAAGAAACCGTATGGTAAAAGGGTATAGAAGAGGAAAGAAGGTTAAGATTCATGGCATCCAGGGAGCAAAGAGAAAGAAAAAAGGATGTGAGGAAAAGGATACACTTTTCCAGGCTATGAATTCACTGCCCCACCTCCCTTAAAAAGGCTCCAGGACCAAAACAGCACATTTAGCTCTGAAGTAACCAGTGGATACATGCACTGAAGAGAGTAGGCCCTTTGTAATACAATTGTCCTCCAGAATCTCCACCTCTAAACAGATGAGATATGTGGTGGATATTTTATACCTAAATATATTATTTAGGTATAATTATTTTATTCCCTGACATCCAAAACTCTTATATAGATATCATTAGGCAAAATGCTTTTACTCTATCTTGAGTAGTTGCCAGAATTTTAAAAATATCAGCACAGTTTAAATTCAGGGTTCAAAGTCTGCTCTCAAACTCAAGGAAAATGCATAGCCAAGAGGATAAAAATTCCAAAAGAGAGTGAAATACCTCAAATACTCAATGTCCCAAATTAAACTCATTAGAAAAGCAAGGAAAGAGGGAATACAAGAAAGTTACACCAAAGCATGAGAAAAATTCAAGAAGGCACATGTTAAACCCCACAGCTCTATTTTCCACCATCCATAGCATGTGATGCTGAGATGTGATCTTCAAAGGGCTTTGACACGCCTGGCCTTGCTTTATGTTGCTCTCTTTGCTCATTTTCTGTGGCTTTCCTCAGCAAACATTCCACGTTCCTAACATGTCCATGTTTCTGGGGTCTACACTGCACTTCACTCTCACAGCTTCATGCTTCGCACTCTCAGGGGATCATTGTCTCTCCTCTTAGACCTTCTTCTGAAATCTCAGTAGAATCCTCAATGACTTCACAAAACTTCCAGTATGTGTTACTACACAATCTATATCACAGATTACTTTAAAGTCTTTCACCAACTCAAACGGTAGCCAGCCAACCTGAGTCTAGGCCCTATTGCCCTCTAAGTGCCTGGTTGGCTCAACTCAGCATACACATCCCTACATGGCCCCAAGTACACAGAGCATCAGGGGCTTCGGGTCCAGCAGTCTTTCAAAGTCTTTCCCACCACCATACATGCAAAGGTATTATCCTTTTAGACACCCTAGACCTGTCAAGGGCGGGGTCAGGCCAATTCCCAAGATGTTGCCAAGGAATCTTTTTTTTTTTTTTTTTTTTTTGTCACAACACAAATCACTGGTTTCCTCTTAGTAGCCCTAATCTCTTTAACATCTACCCTCGTTTTCATCCCCAAAATCACGTATGTTACATTACATGGCCAATTAACACAATTTTCACTTTTTTGACTCTGCTTTTTCATCTTGATTTTCAACTTAAGTTTGGTTAAATCCAGTCAACATACTCCCTTCCACAGCTTGGGGTGCCTTAAATTTCCTCTCTCAGATTAATCAATTTTCATCTTTAAATTCATCCATCTACACACTTTTTGAACATGAACAAAGTGTAAAAAAATTTTTTTTCAAAATAAAACTTGTATGGCCACTTGTCTAGTTACCAATGGAGTCTTCATTTTTCAACTGAAGCCTCATTATCCTGCTCTTTACATTCCACATTTTTCATAAGATTTCTGTTATTCTTAGCTTATGTAACTATCACCCATCAAGTTATCCTTCAGCATTCTCATGAGTGACATTTCCAGACTCTCCCACAATAAACAATGTCGTTAGTTACATGACTGGCTCCATCACAGTAACAATTTTTAATAGTCAGTGTTCTGTCTCTGTGACAAAATTCCCAACACAAGCATACGCTAACTTTATTTTGGCTCATAATCTCATTTAGTTCATGATTGGCTGGTTCCACGGCAAGAAACAGCATAGTAGAAGGGTATCACAGAGATTAGCTGTAGAAAATAATAGAGGTGGGGAGGGAATAAAAGAGGGGGAGAAGGCAACAAGTCAAAGAGAAAAATACCGCCTTTCAGGGCTTGCCTTAGGTGACCTACCTATTCTAATCAGATCCAACCCACTAACAGTACATTTCAGCCATGAAGCATTCATGCATTCATCAAAAAGACACTGAGAAGCATAGCATGGCATCAGTCAATGTTTTCCCACCTGACACACAACGCCATACACTCACAACATGAGAAGTTCATTTCCTCACAGTTTCAGTCCATGGTCAACTGGTCCTAATAAGAGACAACAGGGCCTATGGTCATGCTATAACAGTTCTCAGGAAGAAGAGCAGGGAACAGTGCCAGAGTAGATAGGGTAGGGACAAAAAATATATCCCACAGCCATACTCTATATGATCCACCCAAAAACACCTTGCAGTGTCCTTCACAAATCCCTGGGGTATGTCACAATACTAAGCAAATTCAAACTCCATCATTACCACCACATGCCCACCAGTGACCTAATCAATTTCCAAAATTCCACCTGTAAATATATAATACTCTGAGCCCATTTTAAATCTAAACTGTGACAGAGGTTTAATAGTTCTCAAATGAGCTCAGAAAGCCAGAATGCTGACAAAACTGCAGATAGTAAATACTGTGTTCTTGAGATTACTAGTGATAATAAGGACTGGTCAGAGAATTGGTCTGGAGGCCATTCTTATTAGATTATGGCAATGAACTTGTCTCATATTTGGAAGAGAATGAATTTAAAGGTGACAGACTATTTTTTTTCTAGTATAAGATAGTTCTGAAATGTTTCCCAGAGAGTTTTCTTTTGAAGGATTAATCCCCAGCCAGGTGCATGCTAGTGGAAATATTAAGAAGTACGATAGTTGGAGGAAGTGGGTCACTGGAGACATATCTTATCCTTAGTACGTTTTCTGCCTCTCTTCCTCTCTCCTTCCTTTTTTTCACTGTGACCTTTGCCAGCCATGCACTGATACAGTTGGTTCTACCATACTCTCTGCAATGAAGGTCCCACTTCACCTTGAGACCAGAAGGAATGAAACCAGTGATGAAAGCCTAAGGGCCCTGAAGCCATGAGCTAAAATGTTTCTTCCTTTAACTTGATTTCTATTATAAGGACAGAAAGCTAATATAATACTGAATCACAAATTCCCCTGATTTGGTAAGTACATATTTTTGTATACATTTGTTAAAAATTTATACTATTTCCTAAAAATATTAAAATCATTATGCATTGATCAAATTTTAATATTTCGGGGAAGAAAATCTTAACCATAGTACTCTCATTTGATCATGACACTATACACATGGATCAATGTTAGAAAATTAACAAAAGCCATTTGGTAAGACATATTCTCATATAATGTATTGAACCCAATTCTCACAAATAGTTAAGAATCAGAATTATATAACACATATATTTTAACAAATGAGGAGTGTGAGGATCTAATTAATCAAATACTCGCAGTGTGTACAGCTGGACAGTGATAACAAGATTCTTGAGAAGGAGCATTTTTTACCTGTCCTAGTTATCTAGCATAGTAAGTGGCACAAAGTGGGAACTCAGTGAGTATTTCTTGAAGAAATAGATGATGAGCAAAGCAATTCTTATACTTCAAATCAAAATTTTCTGCCTTCAGTGTTTCTCCTGTTTTTACTGCTTGATGAACACACTCTAGGTTAAGTTGGCACAGACAACTTCAAAAAGGTATTGTAAGCAAATATCAAAGTCATAACATTTAAAGAGTCCCTAATCTTTAAACCAAGAATGACTCAATGATTAATCTGCAATAAGAAAGTTTCGGTACAAAGATGACTTATTAAGAGTATATCTTTTTCCTATGACTACAAATTTCAATGATTATAATAAAGGAGTGACACAATCTGAGAACTAGAGGAGTTTATGAAAAGTGTAAATAAATTTTATAATTGTTTAATCTGTATTAAACTCATTTTATAACATAATAATGAGACTGTCCATTTAAATGCATTTGAAAATATATTAGTTTTTGTTATCTATCATTCACAATGTCCTTCTGTTGTCTATAGAAACTTTTGGGAACAAAGTCATCTATCACTAATCTTAATTTTTTCTTTGTTTTCAGGTGTGGTTGTCATTGGTATTTGCATCTTTAGGTTCAACTGTCTTTCATATTTTTATGCCAATTATTCTATCTCTTAAAATGGAGCTTATCATCAAATTAACTTTAAATGCCTTTCTGAGGCTGGGGATTTAGTTCAGTGATTCCGGAGCCTGCCTTGCAAGTGCAAGGTCCCTAGTTGGATCCCTAGTAACCACATACCATAATGCTGGACGACATGACTCACACCCACCAGCAATCAGTATCACATACCACAGTGCTTGGCTCAGTGGCTCATGCCTCTAATCTCAGCACTTTAGAGGAAGAGGCAGGAGGATTGCTGTAAGTTCCAAGTTTGCCTGGACTACATAGTAAACTCAAGGCCAGTCTGAACTATAAAGTGAGATCCTGTCTCAAAGAAAAAAAAAAATGCACTTCTGTATTACTACAGCAATCAACCATCTCTATCTTTTGACAAAATCACTTCTTATTTACAATTTCTATTTAATGTTACACCACCAGATGATGATGAGAAGTATACTTTAGCAGACAAAAATAGACTGTAAATAAACATTTCTGAAAATAAGTAAGTTTGGAGCTGGATTACACTCTGAACTACATTTATTTCATGAATAATTAGAATAAAGAGTTCAAAGTCTATAGACAAAATATGGACATGTAAATGTTAATTTTCTGATTTGATCATTACATGTTTCGTACATAGCATTAATTGAAAATATTAAAACATTTAAGGAAATGGAAACGTTAACCATTCTGAGTTCACCATTGCATTCTACATACACACTGTATGATCAAAAAATGTAGAAAATATTTAAATTTTTACAGTAAAGACACATTGCCATTAATCCTGCTGAAAATATCCCATTGCTTCTAATACACTTATCCCATTATCCTTGCCACTTTCTGAAGCAGTTCTGGAAATACTTGTGTTTTTTAAAAGTTGCAATGTGAGCTGACTTCATGTCTTGAATCCATTCTAAATGTCTGAATTATGATCAGTGAGTATGTCCCTCATGAAACTACATTGGTCATCTTTTTGTCATTGTGATAGAATACTTCAGAACAACAAAAGAGAAAATTAATTTTGGCGTTTGGTTTCAAAGGCCTCAATTCATGTTCAGCTGGCTCCATTGCTAAGGTCTTTGGTGAATCAGAACATGATAGAGGTGGGGAGAATGGGCCGGAACAAAGTGGTTCATCTCAAGGCAGAAAAGGGGTGTGGGGACAGGGACAGAGAGATGAGAGAGATTGGGAAGGAAACTGAAATCTTGGTAATAGGTTGCTTCCTTCTGCTTTTGCTCTACCAGGCTTCCACAACACTAGATGGTGTCACTGTTAATCACATTCAGAGTGGGTCTCCCCACTCAGATTTCTGTCCCACATGCTAAATGTATCTAGAAATACCTTTGGAGACACAACCAGATGTCTAATTTACTAATTTTGTAGGAATTTCTCAATTTAATCAAGTTGACATTTAAGATTAACCATCACACACAAAAATATTTTTTCCAGTGCTAGTGATAAAACCTGGAGCTTGGGCCAGCTACACTCCTAAATTGAAACAATCATTTTCAGACTTGTTGAGATCTCTTTGTAGTTCAGTATGTGTTCAACTTTATGGTAAATTTTACTGTTTGTGTCACATACATAGATATGAGTGAATATGTTAAAAACATTAATAGTAATGGCTTTCTTTCTTTCTTTTTTAACATTTCATCATGTATTTCCTGTCATTATTCCCACTCCTAGAGCCATGGTCTAGACCTTCACTTTTTTCTCACTTGGTTTACTGCAACCATTATACTTATTCCTCCTTTAAACACTCATTTTTAATCTCCTTCCTCCATTCCATTCCAAATTCCACTTCGCTCCTAGAAACAACTTATAAACTACAAACCTAACAGTTCACTTCCCTGCCTAGGTATTCTGCTCTTATTTCCTTATATCTCCTCCTAAGCTCACTCTCACATCTACCATAAGCATCACACCATCATTCCAACACCACCCTCCTTCAAACCAAGTATTAATTTCTGAACTAATCATGGCCAGTGTTAATCAATGTATCTTTCAAGTTTTGCTTTTTGTCCTCATCTACTGCTCACACATACATACATACATACACACACGGCCTTATTTTACATCAGTCTTTCTAAACAACTTACCACTTTTGGAAAAGACTAGCCTCTCTACCCCCCAACAATGCTATCTCCATACCCAGCCAAAATTATATCTCACAAATATGACTGATACCAAATGTTTTACTCTTTTTGTATCCCACAAATCCTTCCTAGTCAATGATGACCAGGGAATCTTGGACCAGAACACAGATGTCCTTAGGGGTTGACTTGGGATTAGCACACCATCATTTCCAACACCTTTATGGCCAAAACAGTCACTAGCCAGTCTAGAATATAAAAACTCAACTCAAGCTTTTGTAGGAAGAAGCTGAACACACTGCAAAGTGTGTGATTATAAGAAAACAATGAATTGGAGCCGTAAAACTTAGAATATGGTAGAAACGGCTACACGATCGACACTAATAACTGTCTTGAAATACCTTCATTGGGATTTGGAAGACAGGAAACAAATTTTAAAATAAAACAATACGACTAAAATAGTCTGCAAAGAAAATACACAGGAAAACACTTCTACTCTAAAAAAAAAAAATCAGCTGATTATCAAAAAGATTTCTCTCGTATATTAGATTCTCAGTTTCTACCATATACTAGATTTGTGTGATAATATTTGAAAATCTAGACAAAAGGTTTAAACAATAAAACAAGAGGCATAGCGTACTACACTACTAAAGATTTTCATTCAGGATATCGACAGGATCAGATATGATACACTTTTGCTCTATATTTTTTATTACTACAGCTTTGAGAACAATCTAGCAGGAAGTATCTTATATATGCTTGTTTTCCTACTTACAATGCCATTGATTCCCTAAAACTCTCATTGACCAAACCAAACCATTCAATCATTTCCCCGACGTACTCGCCCTAAATTGCTTAAGTCTGGGAAAAGATGTACCGTCGGTAAGCCCCAAAAGTCGCGTCGCAAATGACGCAGAAAGCCAAGGAGGCTTCCGGCTTTGCGACACCGGAAGGGGCAGAAAAGTACGCGGCCGTCAGTTGGAGGGAGAGTCCTGGCCCCGCCCCCGCGGGTGGACTTCCGCGCTCCGGGGAGGCGTGTCCCAGGCTGTCCCACCCAGCGCTGCCCGCCGGTTAACATCGCGCTCCCTGTCGTCGGTACTATGGAGGCGGCAGTGGAGGGAGAAATAGAAAATGAGGACGGCGAGAGCAGCTGCGGGGATATGTGTTTCATGGACAAAGGCCTGCAGAGGTAAACGGCGCTCCACGAGCAGGAGCTTGCTGGACTCCCAGCTCTGCGAAGACGACTCCTTTCCTTGCTGCTTTTGCCGATCTCCGTGTTCTGCTTGAACTTTCTCCAGCACCTGGTTCTCCACCAGCCTCTAACTCCTGTCTGCTGCTGCGGCTGCGTTCATGGTTATTACTTTGCTTGGCCTTTAGTTGGGATCATCTCCTGTATTCCCTTGACCTTCTTATTCCCTCGGGGGTGTGTGACAGTGCAGCGTCTCTGGCAGCCTTGGAGTGAGCTTAATTGACTTTGCCTAAGTACTCTGTACATATTCTGTACAAACCACGATAATGCTTATATTTGCACATTTTTCGAATGTGCATATCTTATTTAGCTCACCTTTCCCCTGTCCTTTTTCTCGAACTTGAAATGTTTTTCTCACGAATGTTGAAACTGAAACTTAGAGAATCTGAATAATTTTTCTCATTGTATGTAGCTGGTGAGGAGTTAAATTCAGATTCAAACTTATTTCTAATTTCACTGCCTGATTTTTTTCCATCATCTTAACAATATAGTCATAATATTAATTTCGAGGAGCAGCAGTGTATCAGAAAATAAATGATTGTCTTTAAGAAGATGTTTTAATAGCATAAGATCTGGCATTGAGTTCAGTAAGTGACAAAAATCAGACAGTTGGCAAGTGTATCTAACAGACACTGTGAGGAATTGCTAGTTTGATGTTTACAATTGCTTTCTTACTGCCACGGTTAAATTTCTTGAAGTTTTATCACAACCCTGCAGAACCTACCACAGGTCCCTGTGACCGTGCATGTCCTCGTTCCTGTCTTTGCTTTCTATCCTGTGCCTCTAAATTGTGTGGGCTATAGTTTATGTTTCTGGATCAGGAGAGGTTCCAGTTATTTCAGGAATTCAATGAGTGAAGAGGTGAGTACTGTTCAGGGGAGATGTTTTCCGACTTGGATTTGGAGAAAACGGATTTTGGTCACTACGGTAATTAGTGATTTCCTTAAAAATCAACTGCGTTCTGTAGCAATTTTAGTCAAGTTTAAAAAAAGAGTATAAATTTTTTCACCTGGCGTGGTGGTGCACACTTCAAATTCCAGGACTCCGAGGCTGAGGCAGAAGGATTGGTACAAGTTGGAGGCCAGCCTGGGGTACATAATGAGCTGAAGGACAGCTGAGCCACTTAGCGAGATCCTGCGTCAAAAAGCGAAAAAAGAAAAAAAATATTTTCAACTATTAGAGCTCTGCAGGTTACTTAATTTCCATACACCAGTATCTCTGAAATATCTGCTACTGATAGTTGTGAGAATTAAATGAGATAAGGGAGTTGTGACTTAAAATTGAGACTGTTTGCTCAAGTAACATCAAATAAAAGCCAAGTTCAGATTTGACCTGGGGTGTTAGGATTCTAGAGCCTTTATTGTTCAGTGCTACAGTCCTACCTTCACTCTGTGTAGATGATATTGCACAAAGAAGTTAAGCCTGGGGTCACCCCTTTACCTGAGTAGCCTGCTGTTTGATTCAAAATACTGGCGAGAAGCATTGTGTTTGATGAGGCATTTCAAGGCAAAAAATTTCCCATTTCATTTTAGATGGAAGAGAGTGTGTACATATTTATTGTCTGATTGCTGTTTGATTATTTGGCATGCTTCTAAAATTCATTTTCATAATGCATATTTTCTTTTTTAGTATATCAGAGTTATCTTTACATTCAACTCTTCATGCCATCAACCTTCATTGCAATAACATCTCCAAGATTAAAGCAATTGATCATGTTTGGAATTTACGACACTTAGACCTGTCATCAAATCAAATAAGTCAAATTGAAGGGCTAAGCACACTGACAAAACTGTGTACTTTAAATTTGTCCTGCAATTTGATTACAAGAATAGAAGGTTTGTGATTTTCACATAATACTTTACAGGAAGAAGATGTTTTATTTCTATTTTATCCCAAATAGAATGATTATTATTCTAAACTTTTGGAAACTGCCTCTAAGACTCAAACAAAAAGGCTTTTTTTTTTTTTTCCCCAGAAACATAGCAATTCTTTAAAAACTGTCTTTTTTTTCAAAATATCAAAATTTTACTGTTTATCAGACTGAATTTGCTTTGCAACAGTCTGAAATCATATTGAAATGCTATTTTTCTCTAACCTTTTAAATCATATAAAATTTGTATTTTATTTTTATCTTGTTTTATTTCTAGGACTTGAAGCACTAGTTAATCTAACTAGACTGAATTTGTCTTATAACCACATAAGTGATCTTAGTGGTGAGTATATGTGCTTACATTTTTTAAAATAAGGAATATTGACAACATGCAGTAGATTAGCTCACCGTGAAACCAGAAATCTTCAAATACTAATCCAAGATTTGATCGAGGATCTTATCCATAGAATGTACTTTAATCATAATTATTTTTTGTTGTTGCCTGAATTACACCTGAGTTAAAAAATAAAGGCTAGAGTGCCCAATAGTAGAAAAAAATCTTGAATGAGATCCCATTTTAGTAGAATAAAAGTTTAATTTTAGATAATGTACTATTATGTAATAGGAATAAAGCCAATAGAGTATTCTACGGTGATGAAAATGTTTTATGTTTTTGGTGTCATATTGTAGCCAAAAGCCATACTTGGTTTGAGTACTTGAAGTGTGGCTAGTGCAACTTGGAGACTGATTTTTGTGTGAGAGAAGGATCTCTACTGGGGATTGAGCTCAGGCCTTTAAGACTGAGTTATACTCCCAGTTGCTAGTCCTTTTATTTATTTTTAAATTTTTAGACATAGTCTCCCAAAGCTTCCCAGCCTGGACTAAAATTTGTGATCCTCTTGCCTTAGCCACCCAGAAGGTTGGGATTATAAGCCTGAGCTACCATCCAAGGATTGAATCTTTACTTTTGCTTAATTTTGTTTTTATTTAAATAGAAGAAGCCAATCACGTAACTAGTGGCTAATGTAACTAGGCTACATGGTGAGTTCAGGGCCAACCTGAACTACAAAGCAAGATCCTGTCTCAGCAAAAAAAAAACAAAGAGCAATAATAAACAGATAACCATAACACGGCTTACATTATAGTTGGAAAAGAAAAACACGTCATATCAACCCAGCATTCCTGTAAGGCAGATTTGAACACACCTTGTTTAGCATCCTTAGTGAGTAAGGAAATATAAATTAAAACCACAGTGAGATACCACTTCATATCTAGCTAAAGTTTTAAAACTGGTGAAGTCCTGGTAAAATTGTAAGGCAACTAAAACTTACGTACATTACTAGTAAAATTTAAAATTTTACAGTCCCTTTGTAAAACAGTTTGGTTGTTTCTTTTATCCCTATAAAATTAAGCTACACAAGAGGAGTCAGTCACAAAGGGCTACTTTATGTTGCTTCATTTTAAGAACATGTTGACAAAGGCACAGTTACAAAGGCAAAAATCAAATTATAGATTGCCAGAGACTAGAAATGAGAGAATGCTGATCATACAGAAACAAAGGAAGCTTTGTTGCAGAATGGTGAAAATATTCTGTAGTATTTCAGTTGGAGTGGTAGTAGTTACAGAACTGTATGTATTTGATGTAACATACCAAACTGTACACTTAATAAGGGTGAGCTTCACTGACTAAATACCAAACAGTGATGAGGTCAATGAAGAAAACATATAATCCTATAAATTCTCCAGATCATTCTTGGAATGTTAAAATGTTTTATGTTCATAAATAGTACAATAAGTAACATCTGTGTTAATAGCATATAAAGACAAGGCAAGATCTAGGTTTTCATAGAAGGTTAATATGCTAGAACATTGCAAATGGGGTAATGTACCGAGTAAAGGGAGAGGAAAGTAGGTTGAGGACAGGTCAATATAACTTATAAGTAGAACAAGGAGTTATATTTTATTCTAATCCCATTTAATTCTAATGACACTAGGAAGGCTTTAGAGAACTTTACACAGGATATAACATAATATGTGTTTTGTTTTGTTTTGTTTTGTAATACTGAGCTTTGCACTGAGCTAATAATTCTCCAGCCCTTTTTTATTTTCTATTTTGAGACGGTATTGCAGAGGCTGAGCTCAAACTTTATGATCCTCCTTCCTCAGTACTCCCACCATGATATGTCTGTCTTACCGCCCCCTACCCCACAGTGCTGGAATTATAGCTCCATTATGCCTAGCATAGTTCATGTTTTTAAAAAACATGGCTGTGGAATAAAAAGTATGTTTTAGGTGAATAGGAAAGGAAATAAAGGAAAGCAAAATCAAAGATAGTTACACTAGTTTCTCTAAATTTATAGGTGATTGATGGTATTGTTGATTGACATAAGAAAGGCTGGGAGAGGAGCAGGTTTAGAGACAATGGATGTGAAATAAGGATCCTGTCTTAAGTTTGAAAATACTATTGAATGTGCATATATATATACACGTGATCTGCAGGTTATGGTGATTTTTAGGTTGAGATGAGTTGGGAAGTGATGATTAGAATTATATATTTGGTGGTTAGAAATCTCACAATGGTGTTTGTACCCATGGAACAAGATTCTAAAGAGTTTGTAGAAAAGGAAACCTAGGAATGAGCCGTGGGATAGTCTAAAATTGAAACATAGGAGAACCATAAAGCTGAAACATAAGAGCTAGTGACATGAACAAGGACTTAAAAATGAGGTGTTTATGTGTTGTGTACATGTACAAACTCTACAGAAGGTAATGTAAATATGTACAAAAATAAAAGGAAGGGGAATAAGAGATGGAGGAAGGAGGTAAGGGAAAGGAATGAAAAAGGAATTGAAATGCATTGTGTACATTTACAATCATCCCACACAAATGTAAACATGTAATGCACACATGTACTAATACAGTAATTTTCAACATTTGACTTTGCTGATACCATAGTTATTAGATATATCCATTTGCAGTAAGGTCTTATGACTACTAGTCCTTTTCCTCAAAAGGAATTTTTCTTTCCTATTGCAGGGTTGATGTCCCTTCATGGACTTAGGTATAAACTTAGATATCTTGACCTGCATAGTAACTGTATAGACGGTGTCCATCATTTACTTCAGTGTTTGGTAGGATTGCACTTCTTGACCAATCTTATTTTGGAGAAGAATGGAGAAGGTAATCCTGTCTGTCATGTACCAGGTATGAACAATGTATATATATATATAGTATTAGTTAATAGTCATAAGTTTTTCATTTCTTAAAATTAATGTTTATGATCTCCTATTTTTGTCCTCAGCTTTGCAGTATTTTATTATGTCTAAAAAGCATCATTAGAAAAATAGAGTGTTCTCCTATTTGGACAGTTTTATATTTGATAAGTGAATGCATGAAAATTATATTTTATTATTAAGTATTCTAATTGTGTAATACTATATAGCAATAAAGAAGAAGATAAGAATCTCTTTTTCTACTTATGGTCAGTTATCTCCAAGATACAGTATACTAAAACAGAGAAAAGCAGGCTGCCATTTGCAGGGAAAGACTAACACATCTCCTTTGCTTATATGTGTATTTTTATAATACATATTACATATATGTATTTATATAATTAAACATCTAGAAAATACAGAAAGACTGATGGTATTTGTTAATTTCATAGAAGGGTCTCTAGCTATAGATCAGGAAGTGTTGGAAAAACCACCACATAACTTTTGTACTTCATACTGTATGAAGTTATTATTAATAAATAATTTTGTAAAAAAACATATATATATGGCCATTTGATCTAATTCAAAATCAATAGAGTTAACAAAAAGATGAGACAAATCAGACTGCTGTTTCTACAGCTCAGTTACATTACTTGGCTAAAGAGAGAAACATGAAATATAAGTAAACCTTCCCAAGATCTCCTTGGATATAAGCTGGCTGCAGACCAGTCATCTCTCATTCATACACAAGTAAGAGTAGGCTTTTCATATCATTTCAATCTGTTGATTATTTTACAGAAAGTTCATTTTATTTTCTAACAATCTTGTCTCAAGAACTTCAAGTTTTTATGATATAAGTTTTTGGTTTTCAGGTTTTTTAAACCTTTTTTTAAATTCAGTACTTTCTTTTTTTAAATTAAGTACTTTCATTTCAGTCCTTTCTATTTCGAATTGAAGGAAAATTTATTGCTGAAATTATTTCAAAATTTGTAGTACTGATTTGCAGGATTTCCTCTAACAGCTTTATTGATCATCATTAAAAAGTGTCAGAATTGTAGTTGAGCAAAATTGAAATTCTTCCATTAGGCTGGACACCAAATTAATGTTAATTTCTGAGGCATCTGATATTTAATTGTTCTTTTTTTTTTTTTTTTTTTTTTTTTTTTTTTTTTTTTTTTTTTTTTTTTTTTTTTTTTTTTTTTT
>PVIR01007588.1:0-38478 GCA_004026965.1 Petromus typicus | reverse complement strand
CCTGGGGTGAGTCTCCACACCCAGTATTGTTATGTGGTTACCGGGGATTGAACCCAGGTCCTTGCACTTGCAAGACAGGCGCTGGAACCACTGAGCTATATCCCCGGCCCCTAATTGTTCTTAAGGAAAATAATTTTGACTACCTGATAGTTCATATATATCTCAATTGATAAGTAATTAGAAAGAAAAGATGTTTTACTAATGCTCATTTTACTAAAGCCTCACTAGGGAGATTCTGGTACTTTAGCATACCTATATCATCCTGATTGATGTTTATGTTATTTTTGTACTTATATTAAAAATAAAAGACATGTTTAGCTGTTTTTCTAGAATAAATTGCTGCTGGTTTCATGCATTCTTGCTCTAAAGTAATTTTTCAGAGCAGAGAATATTTAACTTTCAGATCTTCATCAGGATTATAGCATTTGGAAGGATGAGGGTGTGTTCTGTTTCTTTTGTTTTTAATGATGACATACTGAAAAAGTTGAATGAGTAGTGTTTATGACAAATTGATTAGTTGCTTCTCAGACTACTTTTATTATTTGGTTGATATATGCAGTAACATAGTTCACTTTAAAAGTAACTAGCCTTTCTTTTGCAATTTTTAAATTTTCATTTTGAATGATTTGTTTCCAAGGATACAGAGAAATTATTCTCCAAACTTTGCCACAGCTTAGAATTCTCGATTGCAAGAACATATTTGGTGAACCAGTAAATTTGACAGATGTAAATTCTTCACGCCTTCAGTGCTTAGAAGGCCTTTTGGATAATTTAGGTTCTGATTCTCCATTAAATATAAGTGAAGATGAGGTACAGTATTGGTCTGTTTTCTGATATAAAAAATATTTTCCAATTTTACTTAATAAGTGAATTACATTTTAAAAGATTTTTGGTTTTCTCATGTCCTAGATCACTGATAGTGTTCCAGTGGTGACAACACCCATCCAAGAGTTACCCTCCTTGGAGCAGTTTCCAAGTACATCACCAGAGGCTGTTTTGACATCATTTTTATCTATATGTCCATCATCTGAGCCAGAGAAAATTAATCATGAAAGCGATTTTCAGAATGAGATGAAACTTCAGAAATTAGATGATCAAATTTTACAGCTTCTCAATGAAGTAACTTCATTCTATTTTTCTAAGTCCAATATGTGTTACTAAAGAAAAAATAGTTAAGAAAATATAAAATAAAAATTATGTACAAGCAAACCAGGCAGAAACCATTTGTATTGAGAGTATCAAGGCACGTATTTTTGTTTTGTTTTACAGAAATTGGATTCTATGTAGTAGTAGTAGCAGTAAGAAAGCGGGTAAGAGGTAGCGGACATTTTTCACTCATTCCATTGCTTTACATCTTTGTTATGTAGTATCTTTTTTTTGTTCAGTACTTTTCACATTGCTTTTGTCTACTCATTTTTTTATGTAAACCTTAGTAAGCTCCACAAAGGATACCTGGGTTACTTTGGCCTATAACTGCCTCAGGTAATGACTGGTCAAAATTGCTTCTAGAATTTAAAACAGGATGCCAAATTAATTCACCTAATTCCTGTTTGAATTTGAAATTCCACCATGACATCATCTAATTAATCCGTACTTCCCTGAGCTGTTATCCATGTTTTACATTTGCTGCTTGCCCTGTAGTTTTTCACATCTGTGAACTACAGTTCCTAAAATTTATTGCTCTTTAAGCATTCTTGAGCACTTCCATAGTGAATTTTCCCCTCTTGGATGCTACACTTCCATAGATGCAATTGATTATTTTGTTTGCCTTCTGCCTAATTGCCACGTATTGGCCAGAGAGAATATTAGTTTAGTACAGATTGAATTAGAATTTGTGAAAAAGCTTTGAGACACATTTTTTTTTTCCTCAGAATGAGGAGGTGCAAGGAGTAGAAAATGCATTTGTGTTGGCTGCGGTTCAGTGGCTTTTTAGAAATCCAAAACCATTATCATATTCATGGTACTAACAGTTCTGAATAAACAAAAAGTCTGCCATCATCAGTTGAGACTGAATAAGATGTAGAGGACTCTGCGTGTTAGAAGTAGCTGGAGGTTTAGTCTGAGCCACACAGGTAGGTAGTGATGGAACTGGGAGAAGAATGCTGGTTTACATATGCTTTGACATCACTGATACTCTGAAGCTTTTTAGACTCCTCGTTTCCTCAGGTTTCATCTTTCATTTAACTCTTCTATTAATGCCAAAATTTACATTTAAGCTTAATAATTTAAAAATGAAGTAAACATTAGTATGTCCTTAAGGTATATTATTTCATTCTCATGACAAGCCAGTGAAATAGTGAGTAATATATTGTTGTTCTTGTTATATAGAGAGGAAATCCAAGACTTTAATATGTTACTTACTTATAATACTTTATTAATTAGTTACATACACTTGAGTTCAGACCCAAATCTGACACTAGCTGTATTTTTCCACTCATAGTTCTTACTCAGTTATTCATAATAACTGAGAACACCAGCCTAGCTCTCTGGAAAAAAGTAATTCATTGCTATGCATATGAAAAATGACTAAGCAAACAGCCTCTGCTTTACTTATTTACATAAAAAGGTAAATGTAATATTTGAAACATAAATGATTTTACTTCAAAGTAAGCATAAAATTACTATGCCATACTATAATAAGGAAATTTGTTTTTCTTAACCATAGGACTTAAAATCATAATTGTGCCACTGATTTGTGGAATTCTATGTCTAAAGAGTCATTTTATTTTAAACATTTCACCCATAGAGCAAGTTTGAGTTTCTTAACAAACAGCAACTGGATACTTCTTAACATTCATACACTTATTTCATCATATAGGTCTTGTCAACCTACCATATTTATCTGTTACTGTCTTAGGCTACACTTCAAAGTAAATTCAAACATCAGTATAGTTCATGAATAATTAAGCATTAATTAAAGTTAAGTATTTTTTGAGTTTCCTTTACAAGTGTATTTCATAATTTAGCCACACATATATCTGTTACCAAAACTATGAAGATGAACATTATCCTAGAACGTTCTCTTATGATACCTCCCTCAACCAATCTTCCCCTGCCGGGCCGGGGAGTTAGCTCAGTGGTTCTGGGGCCTGTCTTGCAAACGCAAGGACCAGGATTCGATTTCCCGGTGACCACATACTATGCTAGGCATGGGAACTCATACCCAGCAGCAACCACTACCACATACCACAGTACCAGACGTGGTGGCTCAGGCCTGTAATCTCAGCACTCAGGAGGCAGAGGCAGGAGGATTGCTGTGATGTGATTTTGAGGCTGAGCTCAGAACCAGCCTGAGCCACAAAGCGAGACCCTGTCTCAAAAAACCTAAAAAAAAAAAAAATCTTCCCCTGCCATTTCAAAGGAAGATAACTTGTCTGAAGATTTTACTGCCCTAGATAATTAATACTTGTTGTACTACAGTGTTGGTGAACCTGTGGCACATGCTGTATTTGTATCATTGAAAGCCCTAAAAGATTTACCATCACTGCTTTAAAGCCTAATAAAAGCAGAATCATATAACATGTGCTCTTTCTTATAAGCCTTTCATGCAGCATGATCTTTTTGATATTAGCCCATATGCATATCAGTACTTTTTTTGTTTGTATATAGTATTCCTTGCATGACTATTATCCTATTGATGTAATAACTTCTAGGTTAATTTAGGTTTGTGAATAAGTTGCATGAAAATTATTACACAAGTGTCTGAACATGTCTTCATTCCTTTGGTTAACAACTAAAAATGAAATTTCTGTGTTATAGGGTAGGTGTATGTTCAGTTTTACCTAAAACTACCAAAGGTTTTTTCCATACTGGTGTCCTTAATTCCACTAACAATATGTGACTGACTTGTCCCCATCCTCACGGTTATTTGGCGTTTGTCTTGATTTCAGTTTAACCATTCTACTATATATATACTGCTGTTCACTTTAGTTCTAATTTGCAAGTCCCGTAACGATTAATGCTGTGAGTACTTTTCTCTCATGCTTGTTAAATATTCATGTATCTTTTGTTATGTCTTTAAAATTTTTGCCTCTTTTTATTAAATGATTTATTATCAGACTGTAGAAATTTGTTAATATACCGGGATACTAGTATTTTGTCAAATATATCTTGTGTGAATATTTTCTTCCAGGCCGTTGGGCACATATTTTATTTCTTTAATGGTACTTTGTAAGCAGCCGTTTTTAATTTTGATAATCTTAATTTTTCATGGTATCTTTTATGGTTATTATTTTGTAAGTTTAAAAACTTTTATGTAGCCTCAAAACTAACAAAGCTGTTTGCTGTGTTGTTCTCTAAAAGTTGTATTATTTTATATCTTGTATTTAGGCCTGTCGATGTGGTAGGGATAAGGGTCACCCTTTTTTCCATACCAGTATTCAGCTATCTCACATCACCATTTGTTGGAAGGCTTTGGTTTCTTTATGTGAAAATATCACAACTTTACAGACTGTAAGATCTAGCTTTGGGTTTTTTTTTTTGTTCTATCAGCCTTTGAAATTATATGTTAATGTCTGTACTCTGTAATGAAAATCTCTTTCATTACTTATTCCTTCTACTTATACTCTCATGCCCACAACCCCAATCAGTTTACATAGCGGTTTTGTTGATCATTGAGAGAACTTTTCACTTTAACTTTGTCTGTTGCTTTCTGTGTTGTTAATCTGCTTTTTGTTCTGTTTGTTTTGAAGTTACTTTGTTAATTTTCTAATGTATAGATAAATACTAGTCATTTTATTTTAGACCTTCTAGTCATTTATAACAATATATTTTCCTCTGAGTATTCCATTAGTTACATTCTACAAATTTTTGAGGTTTTGCTTTTATTATATTTAAAAATACTTTCTAATTTTTCTTACAATAGTTCCTTGATCCAAGGATTATTTAGAAGTATTTTTTAATTAATTTTCACATATTTCTGGGTCCATCAGTGTTATTGGTATTCGACTTTTTATTTCAGGGAAAATATCTGAATTTCATTCTTTTTAATGTATAAAAAGATATTTAATATCTCAGCATATGGTCTTTGTGGCTATTCTTTGTAGTCTTATAATGAATATCGATTCCACAGTTGTTAGTCAAGATATTTGATAGTATTTTCAGATAATCCAGATCCTTACTAATTTCCTATCTAGTTCTGTCAGTTACTGATTCTAACTTTTTGGTTGTAGGGCGTTTGTTTTGCTTTTATTATTTCATCTAGTTCTATCAATTGCTGCCTGAGTTCTACTACAATATCTAACTATGATTCTGGATTTGTCAGTTTTTCCCTCTGATTCTTCCAGCATTTTCTTTTTAGGCTTTGAATCTCTTAAACATATCCACATTTATGACTACTTTGTCTTTTTAATGAATTGATCCTTGAAGTATATTTTTATTTGGTATGTAGTTATAGATTAATTTTTTTTCTCTTTTAGTACTTTCTTATGGCTTTCATAGTTTTGTGTTTTGTTTTGTTTTTTTAGGTTTTTTGAGACAGGGTCTCGCTTTGTGGTTCAGACTGGCCCTGAACTCGGCCTCAGACTCACATCACAGCAATCCTCCTGCCTCTGCCTCCTGAGTGCTGGGATTACAGGCATGAGCCACCACACCCAGCACTGTGGTATGTGGTACTGGTTGCTGCTGGGGTGAGTCTCCACACCCAGTGTGTTACGTGGTTACCAGGGAATCGAACCCGGGCCCTTACTTTTGTGAGACAGGCGCCAGAACCACTGAGCTATATCCCTGGCCCCTGGCCTTCATAGTTTTAAGTACTAAATCAACATATCCTTGAGTTCATATCCTTGATTTCTTAAAGGTATTGGTATCATTTTTCATTAGCTGTTTTGAAGAATTTATCTTCTTGTTTGGCTTTTAGTAGTTTGTGTACAGTAGTTTGGCCATATGTTCCTTAAGGATAATTTTTTATTCATATTTATCTTGCTTGAAATTTGAGCTTTTTGAACATGTAAATAATTTATGTCTCTATCCAATTTAAAGACTTAGGATATGGTTTCTTTATATTTTCACCTCATCCTCTGTTTATTTTTATTTTTTAGATTCCTCTTAGACTTTTTGATATTGTCTACCACTTCTTAAGGCTTTTAGCAGCTTTTGTCTATACTCCTCATTCTGAATAATGCAACTCTTTCTAAGTTCTCTTTTGCTTCATTCTGCTGATAGTAATCCCAGGGAATTTTTACTTCAGATATTGTATGTTTTCAATGACAGAATTTTCATTTATTTCTATTTCTGACATTTATTCTGACATTCATTTGTGACAGACATATTTTCTTATTGCCTCACTGAAAACAGATGTGATCACTACTTTAGTTGTTTTCCCCTAATGGAAACATTTGTGTCATCTGACATTCAGTGTGCAGTGCTGGCCTCTGCCTTTCAGGGTAGGTCAGTTTGTTTCAGTGGCGTGTATCTTTAGAATGCATACTGGACATTGTGAATGTTACGTGGTGGTGACTCCAGCTTCTGTTGTAATCCTTCAGAAACTGTGACAGTTTTCTTCTTAGCAAGCATTTAATTTGCCTTAAACTAGAATCTTCACTCTTAAGCCTACCTTCAGATTTCATTTCACTGCCTGTGTCTGTTAGTGGACTGTTTGTAATCTGCCCCATGCTGCGCTTTGGTTCTTCCTGTCCCAAAGTCTAGTTTCCTACTGGAGGTTTACTCCAGTAAATTTAGATCCCATACATGGTAGTGATGGTGATACAGTGAGAATCACAGGCTAAAGCCCAGAAGGGCAAGAACATCCCACTCGGCTCCATTCTTCCATCTAGAGTAATCCCACTTCCATTCACTTTCCAAGAGCTTCAGATGGTTTTTGTTTGTATCATTTGTATTTTCTTAGAATTTATATTGATTATCTGTAGCAGAGTCAAACTGGTAGAAGTTTTCTTGTCTGTGCAAGATGAATTATTTTATTTCAACCCTAAGTAGTTTATTAATCCCAAATCTTATAAAAAGTCTTAATATTTGCAGAAAATTCAAAATTTTTATGCTGAATTGTACTTCTAACAAACTTTGTCTTATTTTTTTTTCTACCCTAGACTTCTAATTCTTTAATAGATAATGTTCCTGAGAAAGACCTTAGACCAAAAAGAGAGACAGATATAACTTCTGAAAGCGACTATGGAAACAGAAAAGAATGCAACAGAAAAGTTCCTAGAAAATCAAAAATTCCATATTATGCCAGAACTATCCAAAGTATTAAGCACCACAATAAAAATAACAGCACTTTTGGAAGGTACTTGTTTTAATTTTAGAGTTCAAATAAACAGCCAGGTTCAGTCCCACACACCTATAATCCTAGCAACTCTGGAGGCTGAAGGAGGAGGTCTAATGTTTGAGTCCATCCTGGGCAACTTAGCAACACCCTGTCTGAAAATTGTAAAAAAGGGTGGGGGGGTATAGCTCAGTGTGAAAGCCTTAGCTTCAAGCCATGATACAGAAAAGAAGAGAGGAGAAAGAAAGTAAAGGGAAAGAATGGGATTCCAAGTTAAGAAACACAGAGGAGTTAATTTGGCTTCTTTAATGTATCTCACTCTGATCAATTTTTCACTTTACTAACATCAAAGATACTCCTTTTTTTTGCTTTGTAAGCTCTAATTTCATTCTGCATCGATGGTTTCAACCAGCTGCTAATCAAAAATATTTGAAAAGAAAGTTATATTGTTACATAAGGCCTGCAATGGTTGCTGTATACTAAATATGTACAGACTTCTCTTTGTCATTGTTCTCTGAACAATACCATCTAAAAGCTCCATAGCATTTGCATCGTGTTGAGTATTTTAAGTTATTTAGAAATTATTTAAAGCACACTTAAGGATATGTATAGTTATTTGGGAATAGTACACCATTTTATATGAGGGTCGTGGGCATCCATGAAGGTGTCTTGAAACCAATTTCTGCAGAACCAAAGGGCTGACAGTAAATTTATAATGGATCACTTTCTCTGTGGCACTATCAAAGATGAGAAATTAATATATAAATCCAGAAACCCAATGCATTCTTTTACTATCGAAAGTAAGACTGATACACTTGCATTTACATGACTAGACTTCTTTCTCTTTAGGAAGATTGAGGTGGGAAACCAAGCCCTTGTTAGACCCCACTTACTAAGCTTAGAACAAAAAGTGAATACAATAATTGCAGTTAATGCCATCTGGGTAGGGGAGTTCAGTGTCTGTACTTTTACAACTGGGATCATCACAGTAGATTTTCAGAAATTATTATACTCTGGGACACTTTTTGTCTGTGAGGTTCTTCATTTTTAAAATGTACTGTTACTTTTAACTTTTCCATAGTTATCCAATCATTCTGTTATTTATATAGTAATTCAGTTCAGTTATAGTCAGGACATACCCTGAAATGTCTTCAATCCCTGACTAGTGGTATAATCTTTTTTCTCTGGTCCATGTCAATTTTAAACTTCAAACTTCAAAAAGGTGATTATTGCATTTACTGTTTTTGCAAATCTTGTTTTTCTTCTTAACATAGTCACAAGAACTGACAATATTTTTTTGAAATTCTGATATATCCAAGAAGTCTACTCCACCTGCGTATATTCAGTATGTCCACTTACAGATTCATTTAAAAAACTTACGACTTATTATCTATCAAAATAACACATCCATTATAAAATTTAGGGCCAGTTCTTTTTGTGTGTATGTGGTTGTTTTTTGTTTTGGTTTGAGTCAGGATCTCTCTACATAATTCAGATTGACCTTTAACTCACTGTGTAGCCCAGGATGGCCGCAAAGTCATGGCTATCATCCTGTCTCTGCCTCCCAAGTACTTGCAGTGCCAAGTACAAGCCACTACACCTGACAAAACAATTTGTGACATTTTTCTCAAGTTAATATCCTATTTAATACCTTTTTTCTAAAAAGCTATGTGAGTTATGAGTAAAAATGTTAATACTAGAGAATAGTATAAACAATGAGCTTTTCTTTGGGTTATTTCCTGTTTTCTTCTTTGCAGTTGTAATCGTAAAATGAAACAACCTTACTTTAAGGATTTATACATTAGATCATCTTTAGCAAAGTGTAATATATTAGCAGAGTCTGAAAACCAAAATACTGAAATAATTAAAGTAGAGAAAAGTGGCTCAGAAGACAATACTTACAAGGTATGATTTAAAAGATTTTTAAAATTGATCTTATTGGTACATTTTATACATACATTATGATCACATGTAACATTGAGAATTTGTACCTGTACATAACACATCTTGTTTCTCATTTTTTCCCACTCCCCTCCCTTCCTACAATCCCCACCCCCTATATACATAAGCTGTTTCCTTTTTTTCTTTTTTACTATCTTTTTTTTCTTTCCCTTCTTTGGTTTTGCTGCCCACCTTTTCCTTTTCTTTTTGCTTATTTTCTTCCTATTTCACATTATCTATTATACATTTTGGTACTCATTTACACCAGAGATTTTTTTAATTAGTGTAAATAATCTTAGTTTTAAGTTTATGATCCCAAAATATAGGCAGGCTTTTGTGGGCAGAAAGTAATATGAGTCATTTAAGCAAAGTGAAAATACGTTATTTTTCTCTTCTTGATTTCAAGGTTGTAATACTGCTTTCTTGTAATTTTTAAAAGAATGCAAATGACACATTTAAGATCAGATTTAAATGAAGTCTGTGTATAGAGGGAGAAACAGTACTAAAGTTTCCAATTAACACCAAGTACATGCCTATAATGTCAGCACTCAGGAAGCTGAAACAGGAGGATTGTCATGGGTTTGAGGCCAGCATGGACTACATAGTGAGTTCAAGGCCAACCTGAGCTACATAGTGAAACCCTGTCTAAAAAAAATTAAATAAATAAAGTTTCCAATTCTTATTTCTTAGAGTAATGGAAGTAATGGTTCCTAGCTTTTTTGGCTGTCAGGAAATCCACACGTTTTCTCAAAGAATCTACTTTTATACATACTCAAAAGAATATTATACATAATTTGAAAGTTTTCATGAACTGACCTCAAACCCAATTTTGAACAAAAATTAGGAGGTGTTCAGGAATTTTTAAATTACACAGTATTTGCTCGAACAATTCTTACGTGGTTGAGAAATTTCATTGTATGTTGTTATTAACTTGTTCTTACTTTACTTGCAGTATTGATTGTTCTTTTGATGGGACTGTGTACTTTTCTTTCCTGGAATAGTTTCTGTGCACCTTTGGTGCTACTGGTTTTCTTATTGTTTTCCTCTTATTTTTCTCAACTATGGAGACAGAATACTGAGAAAAATGATAACTATCATTCTGACAATATACTGTTCTGCACTATTATGTACATTTTACTTCCATTAATTTTTAAAATTCGCACTATAATTCTTTGAAATAACTATTTTTATTTCCATATACAACTAAAAAATGGAGATAATAAGTTAGGTAACTTTTCCAAGTTCACATTATGTTTTTTTTTTTCCAGTCCCTAGTTGAACAGCTGGACCAAGAGAGAGAAATGAGGTGGAAAGCTGAGCAAACTGAAA
Organism: Petromus typicus; assembly: GCA_004026965.1. NCBI lineage: Eukaryota > Metazoa > Chordata > Mammalia > Rodentia > Petromuridae > Petromus > Petromus typicus. The sequence goes on along the minus strand of PVIR01007588.1, from coordinate 27,989 downwards.
AGAAACTTATGGATTACATAGACGAACTGCATAAAAATGCAAGCGAAAAAATAGGTGTTCATAGCCTGGCTCTTCTTACCACAGATAGGTAAGGTAAAAGCCTATACAATAAACTTAAAGCTATCTCACAGCATAAATAGTAAACCGGAATAATTGTTGCTAAAGTTATGCCTCAAGTTATTATGGATTTTTCTATGGGGTTCCTGTTGATTTTGTTTCTCATCCTCCTTGAAGGAACACTAGGTTTCTAGACTTGGTACTTGGCACAGACACAATTTGGAAATTGCTGATGGTTCCATTTCTTGCCCGTACAGTGGATAATTCCCATCATAAAACCTCATATGAATAGAAAGTTGGTATAAACAGCTTTCAACCGAACTACATTTATTTAAAACATTTACCTATGAAGTTTGACCCTGATGTATGTTCTACCCCCTTACCCGTGCCTCGTATTTGTTATACTCCTGGTTACATAAGGAAAATTACAATACCTAACATGTAGCCTAGGAGAACCTCTGTAACAAGTTGTGATGCATAATGCTATCACTGGGCCTACCATCATGACCCACCTTCCTGCTTATATTAATCAGTCAGATATCTTGTTGCTGGGACAGAAAACCTAGCACCATAATTTAAAGAAGAGATTTATTTTAGCTCCTGGTTTCAGAGGGCTCAGTTCATAATCAGCCTGCTTCACGTAAAGGGCGTGGAGAAAGGGCCTAGCAGAGGAAAGATTACTGTACCCATGGTAACCAGAAAGCAGAGGCATATCCCTAGTGATCCACCTGCTCCAACAGGCCCACCTCCTAACAACATATCTGTCATGGATTCAGTAAGGAATTATACATGGATGAATTTAATGCCCTGTGATCCAGCCCCACCCTAAACACATGAGACTTTTAGGGACTATAGTGATATTATAGATCTCAATTCGTACTACTACTTTATTTGTACGTGGGGAATTGCTCTCTGAATTGATAAAATAATGGGCAAGGGTGAGAACAGGATGGATAAATTGGTGTTTTGACTGCCTCAGAAAAACAGTACTTGCTTACAGTAGGTGCACTAGTGTGTCATGACCAGTTTGGGAGGCCTGTGACAGAGACTTGGAAAGGTAATGGCTGAAAGTAAGGATTTGTCTTCATTTTTTTATAGAATGAAGCTAAGTTTAAGTTATTTTATTTCAGCTTAGTTCAGTTTGCTTCTAATTGAATTTCCTTCTATATTTTAACATTATGTTATCTTTAGTTTTTAGCTATACAGGAGTAAATTTTGTAGGTACTATTTAATAAGATTAGTAGAAGAAGCTGTGTCTGAGGCTGCCCACCAGATTCTATTTGTTTGAAAGGATTGTGTCATCTTTATTTTTTTTATGAATACTTGTCTCTTTTACCCATTTCTATGAAAACACTCATTGTTCTTTTGAAAAATTAACCTCAATCTTTTCTGACTGTATTTTTATCTAACATCATATTTGTTGGTTTGTGATGACACCTTTACCAATCTTGATATTCCCATATATGTCCTCTATATCATTTGTATCTAATACAAGACTTATATTTAAATGCCATACTATATGTTGGCTTAAATGAACTTTATCTACCATGATATTTATTGTCCAGATATCCTTGATGAACAGATTTGTTCCTCTAATTTTCTCCTAAAAGTACCTTGCCTGTATTTCTCATAAATGGCTGTGTTTAGCATTTACTTAGAATTCTTCTGCTCCCTCATTCTATATTCTTTGCCCTAATAAATGGCACATCATCAATATCAGACACTGAAACTGGAAATCTAGGAATAGTTCCTTTCTTTAGTGTGTTTATATCTTCTAAACCAGTAGTGGCAAACCTCTGGCACATAGGCACAGTAAACTATTTGTTATTGAAATGTCTAAATGGCTTGCCATCACTGTTCAAAACTATTCACTCTACATCCTAAAACTGTTGCTTTAATTTAAGCCTTACCTATTTCTTAGATAATTACTCTAGTTGTATTTGTTTGTAGCTTCTCTTCCTCTATTTTTCATAGTCCACAGAGTTATCAACTGTAACACTCTCTCATACATTTCACATGAGTTTGAAAGAGTAAATAAAAGGAGACCAGTTTAGAGACTACTATCATTAAAGATAAAAGGAGGGTTGCTGGATATGGTAATGTGTTCACACAAGGTGGCATAGGTATATAATCCCAGTACTCTGTAGGCTGAGGCAGGAAGATCACCATGAAGTCAAGCCCAGCCTGAACTCACAGTGAGACCCTGTCCTGAAATAAAAAATAATAAAATAAATGGAAGGTTAATAAGAACAAAAATTGGAGAAATGACCATTATATAGAATTTGATGGATATATTGAGTTGTGTTGAGTTGCCAAATATTTCTTTAATAAATTAATGTATTGGTACATTTGAGGAATACATTATGATTGCATTCATTATTGAGAATTTGTACCTGTACATGATATATCTTATTTTTTCACATTCCTCCACCCTTCCTTCAACACCTCCACTCTCACATATGCGTAACCTTTGTTTTCATTTTTTTCCTTTTTACTATAAGATTTTTTTCTTTCCCTTCTTTGTTTTTGCATGCTCACACAGTTTCCCTTTCCCTTTTTTCTATTTCATAATACCTATCATATGTTCTGGACCTCATTTACATATTCAGTTTCCCACACTAGAGAAACAAAATAGTACTTACACATCTATGTCCTATTTATTTCACTTATGTGTATGGCCTCAAAGTGAATCAATTTGGCTATAAATCTTTCTAATTTATCATTCTTATCATACTCAGTAATACTCAGTAATACTCAGTAAAACACATCTTCTTTATCCAATCTCCAGTTGATGGGTATTTGGGTTATTTCCAAGGTTTAGCTATCACAAATTGTGCTGCTATTAGCATAGGTGCACTTATATCCCTATAGTATGATGCTTTTAATTCTTTCATGAATATACCCAGCAAGGAAATAGCAGAGTCAGATAGTACCTCTCCACACAGATCTCCACAGTGGTTGCACCAGTCTACATTCTGATCAACAGGACAATGGACACCTAACAAATTTCATAAATACCAAACCAACACTCCAAAAAGTTCTAAACAGTATGCGAGAAAAAAAAAAATCAGAGTCACAACCCCATGAGGCCCAACAGAATGAAGACATTAGGCAAGACAAGAAATTAAACAGGAAATAAGTGTAAAAAATAATAAAAGAGCCAACAATCAAAAAATATGACAAGTCATCACATACAGGTTGTAACCATCAAGGTTCACTGCCTCAATTCACCAATTAAGGAAATAAACTGGCAGAACGGATTAAGAAGAAAGATCCAACAAAATGCTGTATTCAAAACACGTAATTGTAAAGCAAATTCATAAAGTATTTTTTTAAATGTGACCTGGAAATTACAATATTTACATGTCAGGGGTGGCTGCCTTCCTCCATAATTCCTTCATTAGCCTTTTACAAATACTGACTATTCTGTCTACCTCCACTTCTGTGCCTGTGGCGTTTAGTTAAGGGATAAACATTAACCTGAGCTAGTTAAACATAATGCATTAATCCATGGCCCTAGTGCTAATATCTTAGGTGCACATACAAACCAAATGGAGCTAATGAGAGCATCCCTTTGGCTCTCCTTGGATGAGCTAGAAAAGGACAGTCTTTCCTGTTTGATTCTCACAGCTGTTAGAATATGAGCTCAGAGGTTTTGATGGCTTTGCTCTTTTATCCTCTGCTTGCTGCCGTAAAGAGTAGGAAAGTCTGGAGCCAGTATCTGGAGAATCATGAAAAGCCCTGTGATGCTCTTGTGTGTGGTTTCAGGGGACTCTAAGAATATGTCACCTGATCTTTCCCTAAATCTGGTTGTGTGGATCAGTAAATTCTTTTTTTTTTTTTTAAATAATTGATTTTACTGGTAATTTTATATAAAAATTGTGATCTTAATCAACATTGAAAATTTGTACCAGTACATGACACAACTTAATTCTCACTTTTTTCCTTTTCTCTGCCCACCCCCACCCTCTGTATACATAAGCTTTGTTTCCTTTTTTTAGCATCGTGTTTTTCCCTCACATTATATACCCCTACCCCCCCTTTACCATTTGAATATTTTCTATTTCACAGTATCTATCATACACTCTAGAACTCATTTATATCTTCAGTTTCTCATACCAAAGAAAAGACATGGTATTTAAACATTTGTGACCTATTTATTTCACTTATGAATGTGTCCTTAAGGTATGTCCATTTGAGTATAAATGACTCAAACTTATCATTCTTTGTAGCAGAGTAATACTCCATTCTATAAAAAAACCATATCTCCTTTATCCATTCTCCAGTTGATGGACATTTTGGTTGTTCCCGAGATTTTACTACCACAAACTGAACTGCTGTGAGCATGCATGTATAAATTTGGCTGTGATATGGATCTTTTAATTTCTTTGTGTATATACCTAGGAAGGGAATAGCAGGGTCACATGGGATCTTTAATCCAAGTAATTGCTCCTTTAAATTAAAAAAAAAAAAAACAGTTAAGAATTTTCAGCCGTGATCAACAGATAATACAAAGTTTGGGTTAATAGTAGTGTCTGCAGTAACTTGAGATTACTGTTAATATAGTATTTGTGCAGTTTTTTTTTTTTTTTTTTTAGTTTTTTTGAGACAGGGTCTCACTTTGTGGTTCAGGCTGGCCCTGAGCTCAGCCTCCAACTCACATCACAATCCTCCTGCCTCTGCCTCCCGAGTGCTGGGATTACAGGCGTGAGCCACCACGCCCGGCACTGTGGTATGTGGCACTGGTTGCTGCTGGGTGTGGGTCTCCACACCCCGTATTGTTATGTGGTTACCGGGGAATCGAACCCGGGTCCTTGCGCTTGCAAGACAGGCGCCGGAACCACTGAGCTAACTCCCCGGCCCGAGTATTTGTGCAGTTTTATAAATATATCCATGCTGTTTATGCACTTAATATTGAATTCTTTTTAAACTCAAGTCTAGCACAATATGTAGAACACAGTAGATGTTTAGTAAAGTTTTGTGAAACAGTGAAGTTTACATGAGATAAGCTCCATTAATTATTGTAGTATTCATTAAACTACAATGTTAGTTTCTAGGATGAAAGACATATATTGCTTTAGGCCATTTTTACTGTTATGAGTGTTTGAAACATACTTAATCTTCCTCTGCTGAAAGCCTTAACACTGAGTACAGTTTTTATATGTTTACATGCATAATGTACTTAATGCCATATATAATTTCTGCTTTAGACTAAAGGAGGTTATTTTTAAGGAGAGAAATTCTAAGGCACAACTTGAAGTTATGGTTCACAAACTTCAGAGTGAAATTAAAAAACTAACTATTGAATTAATGAAAGCAAGAGATCAACAGGAGGATCATATTAGACACTTAAGAACCCTGGAAAAAGCATTAGAGAAAATGGAGAGACAAAAAGGGCAGCAGCAAGCAGCACAGGTATTTTTCTCTTCTAATCTATCGCTGATGTGGGTTAATACAGACTCTTGGCTTTTGGCCTGAAGCAAATTAATACTGTATAGTAAGCCTGAAAGATATCAGACTATTGGCAAAAATTAAATTATGTAACAGTTGTGTAGCCTGTTGAGTTATGCCTAAATTAAGGCTACCACAAAGCAATTCCAAGAGTTGGTGAAAATATTGCAGACAGTTAAGCTTATATTTTGCGAGCTAGTTTTTGAAACTGCTGTGAGTGCCTGGAAGTTTTGTTTCCTGTTGAGTGGGAATTCCCATCAAAATCTGAGATGCACCTGAGCAGCAACTAATGCCAATACACGTGCTACTTCAGTAGCTAGGCTTTGTGTGACCACTGAATTGCTGATTTAAGGTTGAATCTCAGTTTAATCACTAGGCCGTGTCATTTATAAGGCACTATTTTTATGAGAACTGGCATAAAAATAGAAGCAGGGAATTATTATCTAAGTACCATAATTATGTATCCGTTATCCAGATGAGACTTCTTCAAGAGGTAGAACTCAAAGCTGCAGCTGCTGACAGAGAAATAAACCTACTTCGAACTTCTCTTCACCAAGAAAAGGAGCAAGTGCAACAACTTCATGAACTGCTGGCGTTGAAAGAACAGGAGCACAGGTGACAAAAATATATTAGAAAAATAGTGACATTTAAAATAGAGAACACTTCTGGGTTTTCTCCTCAACATTAATTGATTTAAAGTCAGTAATTGATTATCAGTGAAGTCTGACAGAATTGGTTCACAGAAAATACTATTTTTATGTATGTATTAGCATTAATCCTATAACAACCTCAAACTAAAGGCAAATACATATTGTTGTTTATTATAGATGTTGTTTATTATTGTCGTTTGAGGTACGGCATATAAGTAAAGCTTACTTTTCATTTCTCCAAATCCACCTAAAAACTGATTGTTTTATACAGAGAAAACTTTTAAATGACCTAAAAGTAACTGCTTATAAATTAGTACTGTTCTTGTTGAAACAGGAATCAACAAGCTTTTTCTGTAAAGGACCACACAAATCAAAGTTTGTATCTTTTCTGTACCGACCTATGCCCAATTTCTGTGTTTTAAATTGAAGAAATGATTTCAAATTAACAATAGAGAAAATGAAATCTAAAAACTTTTTAAATACCTTTAAAGTTTTCTGCTTCATGAACAAGATCCTTTGATATGTATTTGTGTTTCATTCTAGGAAAGAACTTGAAACAAGAGAATTTTTTAGTGATGCTGAGTTTCAGGATGCCTTAGCTAAGGAAATAGCCAAGGAAGAGAGAAAACATGAGCAAGAAATAAAAGAATATCAAGAGAAAATTGATGTATTAAACCAGCAATATTTGGATTTAGAACATGAATTCCGTATTGCTTTAACTGTTGAAGCCAGAAGATTTAAAGATGTAAGTCCTCAGAGCCTGTTGCCTCCTATACACAATAGCGACTTTGCTGGATATGGTAGCACACAGCATGCCTGTGTCCTCAGCACTTAGGGGGCTGAGGTGGGAGGAACACTATGAGTTGCAGCCACCTTGGCTATATAGTGAGTTTAAAGCTAGCCTGAAATACATAGACTCTGTCTCAAACAGAATAATAATAATATTAATAATAATAATGATAGCTACTTTATTAAGATTATAAATGGCAAAATAAAGAGAGTACTACAATAGTACTGAAAATTCGATCCCATTACTATGGAGCAGAATTTGACAAAACTAAAGATCACAGGCCCAATAGCCTATCACCTGTTTTTTTAAAAATGAAGCAGTATTGGAAATGAGCCATTTCTTTATCTAGTATCTGTGACTGCTTTTCTCTTAGAAAGCCAGAGTTGAGTATATCCAATAAAGTCCTTATGCCCTGGCCTACAACAACCCAGTTTACTGGACAAAATCCCAGTTTACAATTGGACGGCCCCTATGGTGCAGGAACAGCCTTGCTCCTAAGGCCAGTCTCACCGGTTGTACTCTAGGTCCCATTTTCTCTTTCCTGCTTAAGGATATGGCTTCAGCAAATCTTCCCTTTTACTCTCTTATGGCAGCAGTCTTCCCTCTGTATAGAACCATCTCCTGCAGCATACGTATGACACTGTGGTTTCTCTAATTTTAAGAAAACTGATCCCATTTGGCTGCCACCTATTTCTCCTGTCACTTACCTCAGAACTCCTCATCATGTGTATCTATCTGCCTTTCCTGATTTCTCTACTTCTCTATTCTCTAAGCTGCTCTGATCAGGCTTTTATTTGTACTACTGGCATTGCTGTAGACAAAGCTGCCAGCAACATCACACTAAAATAATCAATTTAGTCCTCATATTTGACCTCTACTGATTCCTCCGCATCAGATTATTTTCTTCACTTGGTCACCAGCATACTTTGCCTCTTGGTTTTCTTGGCTTTCTGTTACTTCCTTTCTGACTCTTACTGATGTCCTGTTTTTGTGAAAGATTTATTTCTGAATGCCCAAGTTTCAATTATTAAACCTCTTTTTTTCTTTTCTAGACATAGTCAATGTCTTGGTAAATTATTTATCTCCAGCCTAGACCTTTTTCCTGAATTACAAATTTATATGTGTAAGCACTTATTAAACATCTCTACCTCCTAACTCCTGACTTTCTCCCAAAATTTCTGCTTTGTTTTCCATCTCAGTTAGTGACACCGCCAGCAGTCTGTACATTTAGAGCCCATTAGAATCATGGTAGACTCCTATTTTTTCTGATACTCCACATCCAGAGCCTCAGGAGATTGTGTCACTATTACTGAAAAAATATTTATGATCCTTTCTCACTATCTCTTTTGTAGGCACTTGGTATAAGTCACAATATCTTTCATCTGTATTATTTTAAGAACTTTTTAATTGATCTTTCTCCCTCCACCATGTCCCCCATTTCTGTTTAACTGACTATAGCTTCTGGAATGTTCTACTAACATTCAAGTTAGATAATACAGCTCCCCTCTTTAAAGACTTTTGTCCCTTCATTTTAATCAGTTCAACCCTCCCAAGTTATTCATAGTTGAAACCCCTCTATAACCCTCAAATTTTCAACTCCTGTCATCCTTCCCTCCATCCATGCAACTCCAGTGACACTAGTCTTTATGCTTTTCATGCAACATATCATACACATTCCTGTCTAGAACACTTGCCCTGTATATTTGCATAGCTTCCACTCTTAACTCCTTCATGTCATCACTCTAGTGTTACTTTCTTAGTGATTATATTATTTGAAATTAAACCTTTCTTACTACTTCCTTGTTTTTTCAAGCATATAATATCTAATAGTAAATATAATAGGCTGTATGGCATGGTACCCCTATAAGGTAACCTTTATAAAGGCCAAGATTTTAGTGAGAGATTCCATGCCTAGGCCAATGGCTGACACACAACAGGCCCTCAGTAAATACTGGTCAGACTGTGAATTCTGGCTTTAAATCCACCAATTCCCTGGGTAATTAGGCAAATGGATAATCTCCCTGGGTCTCTGTTTCTTCATCTAGAAATTAGTAGATTGAAACTCGTCATCTACATTTTATTTTTTTGCAAAAGCTTTAATTCTAAAATTGAAAGGTGTAGACTATTTGTGAAAGCAAATATTTCTAATTATTTAGACCAATGCCATTCATAATACAATTTTAAAATATAGGTTAAAGAAGGTTTTGAGAATGTTGCAACTGAGTTAGCCAAGAGCAAACATGCTCTTATTTGGGCTCAAAGAAAAGAAAATGAATCTTCTTCTTTAATTAAAGATCTAACCTGTATGGTAAAGGAACAAAAAACAAAACTAGCAGAAGTTTCCAAATTAAAACAAGAAACAGCAGTAAATTTACAGGTAAGACTTTCTAACATTATCTTTCCTTTTAATGTTTTTCATCATTTTTTCAAGTTTATTATGATTTTAGGAGTGCAGAAAATGGAGCCAGGGATTTAGCTCAGTGGTTCTGGTGTCTGCCTTGCAAGAATAAAGTCCCAGGTTCAATCCCCAGTAACCACATACCACAATGCCCAGCATGGTGGCTCAGAGTACAGAAAATGAACTTTTGAATATTAATTTTGTATTATGTAAGAAAATTAGAGCCTAAGAGATAAAACTTACAATTTTACAGATTTATATTAAAATGTTTTTAAGTAAAATAAGTGAATTAATTTTAAGAAATATGTTAAATAGATGCCACTTGTGTATAGTGGTGCAGCAGAAATTGAGAAGGTGATACTTAATGAAATTTGGGAAACATGATTTGAGTTACTAATATTAAGTTTGTGGTAGAGGTGTTATTTTTTTTACATACTTAGCTATATGTTTTCATTGCTGTTGTTCTAGTTTTAGACATTTGTACTGTTTTATACAAGGTAACTTCCAGAAAATATTATTTATACCATAGATACTTCTTGAGAAATTTTCAGTATTATAAGTATAGTTCATCATGTATAATTTTAGAATAAAATTAATAGTGTTCAAAGGTGTGGCTTAAAATTTGACTTTCTGTTATAAAACCAATATTTATAATTTAAATTAAAATTTGATATAAAATTTAGCACATGTATTTGTATTTGCTTAAATAATTTTTCTCAAAATGTAAAAATAGAAAATAAAAAATACAATACAATAATTATTTTGCTTTTTTAATTTTGGGGGACTATACAGAATCAAATCAACACTCTTGAAATTTTGATTGAAGATGACAAGGAGAAGAGTATTCAAATAGAACTTCTCAAGCATGAAAAAGACCAGCTTATTTCTGAGCTAGCAGCCAAGGAATCACTAATTTATGGTTTAAGGACAGAAAGAAAAGTGTGGGGCCATGAGCTGGCGCAACAGGGTAAAACTTAAATTTTCTCAAATGGAAATAGCCTTTCTTAGAGTCAAATAAATCTGGGTATTAGGGTGAAAGGACATAACTACATAGAGATGGCAAGAAAAAAAATTGATGCTCTGTCTAGGAGAATAAATAGATATTTGCCAGCTAGGCAGGAAAGAATGCCACTTAGGAAAAGGAAACAGTTTACTGCAGTGATGAACAGGGCAGAGAGTGTAGTTCCCTGACAGAGCGCTTGCTTTGTGTGCACAACCCTTAAGTTTAATCATCTGCACTACAAAAAAAGTTACAGCCCAGATGTCTTTAATTTTTATATAAATTATGTAAAAATATCTATTCAAATATTTTATCATTTCTTTGTGGCAGACATCCAAAATGCTTTAACTCTGATATATTTTATCATTTTCTTGGCAATATTATCAGGCCATTTGTTTATAATATTAATACTCTTATGAATGTAGAAATGTCAAATGGTACATGAGTGAAAACCACTTTAAATTCAGGTTACCCCTGGATCCCTTTCCAATTACTGTCAAGCCATTGATAGCATGCTTCTTCATGTCATTTGTAGATACATTTATAGATGAATTATAGGTATAATTTATAAAAATTTAAATACTTACATGTTGGTTTTAGTAGGACATTTCTAACTCACCCATTTCTTGTAGAAAGTCTTCTTTAAATGTTTTTAAATCTTCTAGTGGAATTCTTAGTATGATTTTGTTTGATTGCCCTGACCTGAATTCAATATTATGTGTCCAAGTTACTTGTTCTTGATTTTATTTGTGATCTTACGTATTAGAAAGTTTTTTTTTTTGTCTTGCCTCCTATCTCTTCTTCATAAAAGTACATTATGTGCTTGTTTTTTAAAAAAACTTTTTAATTGCATAATACATTAGATTAGATTTTCAAGGAATGCAAAACTACCAAAGTATATTAAAATTTTTAACTCATGATGTTTGTTTCTTAGGATCATGTCTATCTAAAAATCGTGGAAAATTAGAAGCTCAAATTGAAAGTTTATGTAAAGAAAATGAATCTCTGAAAAAAGCAAAAGAAAGTGAGTGTGATGCATTAAGAATAAAGTCCAAAATTATAGAAGACCAAACTGAAACCATTAAAAAATTAAAAGATGTAAGTTTGATATTTTCTTTTGGAAAAAGAGCAGGTGGCATGTCTGAAAATCTGGGGAGGTCAGAGTGTCCAAAATAACTTATCCCAACTTCCCTAAAATTTAACATAGAAAGTCATGTATTTCTTTTTATTATATTTCTCCTTGTGCTCTTAAAATGTTACCAGATATTTATTAACTTTTATTTCAAATTTTTATTAAAGTTTTTTAAATAACTAGAACTATTATCAATAAGAAATATTAACATTTTGTTTAAAATCTCCTTTTAAATGTTAATTTATTAAACTATTTCTGATTAATCAAAATGAAAATTTTTGTTAAGATTAATAAAAATAAATACATTTTTCTTAAAGTGTCTACAAGAAAAAGATGAACAAATCAAAATATTACAAGAAAAGATCACTGAAATAGAAAAATGTACTCAACAGCAACTTGACGAAAAATCTTTACAGCTGGATAATATAATAGAAAAATTAGAAAGACACAATGAAAGGAAGGAAAAACTGAAAGACCAGTTGAAAGCAAAGGAATTAGAACTTGACGAAATAAGAAAAGCTTATAGGTATTTTATAATATTTTTCACAAAGAAAAATGTGACAATAATTTCATACAACTAATTTGCTTTTAAAATTATTTCTCACTTTAGTACACTAAATCAGAAATGGCATGATAAAGGAGAACTTCTAAGTCATCTTGAAATACAAGTAAGAGAAGTTAAAGAAAAATTTGAAAGTAAGGAAAGAAAACTTAAAGCAGAAAGAGACAAAAGTATTGAACTACAAAAGTAAGTATTAAGTACTACAGAAAGCAAAATCTCTTTAAATGTAAATGTTAAATTAGGCTGGGTGAAAAAAAGAAAGAGTTATGAAAAATATATGAGACAAGCCAGGCATGGTAGCACACACCTGGGAGGAGGATCATGGCAGGTTTAAGAGCAGTCTGAACTACATAGTAGACTCTGTCTCAGAAGCGAACCAAACAAACAAAAAATATATATAAAGGGCATACCCATATACTTGGCCCAAGAATTTTATTTCCTACTGTCATTCTAGCTATAAAATGAAGATAGTTCTTGCCTTAAATGTTGAATACAAAAAATAATAATGTTGAATATAAAATTGACATGTATGTCAATAGTAGGTATTTTATGAGTTGTGTGAACTAAATAATTTATAGAACAGTGCTTCACACATAGTAATTGCCTTTTGCTTTTCTTATATAATTATTGTTTCAAAACAGTTGGAATGAAAGTAGCTAATGATATATTTAGTGAGCTGAAGGGGTTGGAACAAATTCACACAGCAGTCATCCTATACAAACTAAAAATGAGGGCTGATTATTATAGAGATGCTGCCGTTCTTGTGTGCATTACACAAGAGGAAATAAGCCTTTGCTGTGTTTTATGTGTGAATAGACCCATTAAAATAACTTACAATAATATAATTGTGTTACTTATAATTTATAAAAGTTTCTTGCAAAGAGATAATATAATTTAAGGATCAGTTCTTATGTCAAGATACAGACTGGTAAGCCAGGTGTGATGGCACATACCCATCATGCCAACACTCAGGAGGCTGAGACAGGACAATCGCCATACATTTGAGGTCAACCTGGACTAGATAGAGAGGCCCTGTCTCAAAAAACAATAGAAAGATATGGTAGTATCAATAACATGACATATAGATATTTCTCTCTTCTCTCCCCCATAAAACCACTCATATACCTATCCTCCACATGTGAGTTTGTGTTTTTGTCTTGTTCCTTCTTTGTTTTGTTTGCTTTGTTAAAGGGATGCAGTTGAAAAGCTTCACTGTATGGATGATGTCTTTAAAAAGCAAGTAGATGCAATTATTGAAGCTCATCAAGCTGAAATAATACAACTTGCAAGTGAAAAACAAAAATGTATTGATTCTGCAAATTTAAAGGTATTATAAATAAAATTCACTGCAGTAATCAGTATTAATGGGCTATAGCTAAGTAGATCTTTGGAAATTACAAAGAAGAGGGCCAGCATGATTTTATAACCTAGCAGATGTGAGGGATATTGCACAATTATCCCGAAACCAGGTTTGGTGACACCTAGATTAGTGTGGAACATAATTCTAATGAAGCAAGAATTAGAAGTTTGATCTTCTTGTGCATACTTTCCATGATCCTGGATATATATTTTCATTATCTCAAGGCAGTCTCTTATGGAAATCCCTTGGGTTAGACATAAATGAATTGAGAATATAAATGTATTAAAAATAATTAATCTTTACCTTAAAAAAGATTCTAAAGAATTACTTAATATTAGAGTTCAAGACAACCAGCTCTGTCATCTTGGTATTGTTGACAAATGTGTTCTGGGTAATACAAGATCAAAGCCAAATATTTGAATCATCTATGGAACTTTTTTAGTAACACATATTTCTGAGCTTCCCCTGGAGATCAGATCCAAGTATCTTTAAAATTCCACAGTTGATTCTGGTGTGTCCCCCTCATCGAGATCCACTAGATTTGGGTACAGTTGTGAGTCTCTGTTTTTCTTTGATTTTGAAGTGTCAGTAAGAAACTAAGATATCTAAGCCAGAGGTTCATAAATGAGTAAATGGAAAAGAATAAGCAGAAGAATGGCAAAGTAATGCTACATATAGAATGTGAAATTATGTGTTCAAATGAAGTTAGCTTCAGAACTCTGTGCAAAGAGAAAGAGTGAGTAACATCTTTAGACATAATCACAGTGAATAAAGAAGTATAACTTCCCTCAAAATTATTTTTCATTTAAGTCAATAAATATTTCAGGTATTTTATTTATCATTTACTAAATATTAAATTGTAGTATATCAGTTAATAAAAGTAAAGTACAAGACGAGGCCATAGCAAAAAGGAAAATACCAGATTCAGTTTTAGCCCTCCTGCCTACATGAAATAATATTAAAAGGAACAGCTTATTAAAGAGTTAGAAAAATAAAACCAGAGTTTAAGTATGATAATCAGGTGTCTAAGGGCATAGAAGAGAAGGATGAGGCATCATGCAGAAGTGACAGTTTGAAGATAGAAATAATAATTGTCTAAGCAAAATGATCTTCACAAACTTGTGTTAGAAATTAGGAAGAATAAGATAGAAAAGGATGACCATATTGATAGTATTTATAAGCAACAGATTCTCAAATCAAATCTAACAATGAAAAATACAGAGATCTGAAGGGAATATAGGTCATAAAAGGATCTCCCAAAAAGATGGTAGTATACACGAAAGCTGATCAGGGTATTATATTGTACACCTGTAATCCCATCTTTTTTAGAGGCTGAGGCAGAAAGATTGCAAGGGTGAGGCCAGCCTGGTCAGTTTAGCGAGACTCTCTTAAAAGATGTAGCCCAGTGCTCCTTGGGCTCACTTCTCAGTGAGAGAAAGGAGGAAAGGAGTATAGTATGGACTACATCAAAGAGAAAGAAAACATTTTACAATTTTAAAAAATCTGTAAGGATATTGATAGGTAAGATAAACTTAGAACTCAGTGTTTCCATATAGCAAAGGACAGTGGGAGCATTATCTGAAAAGTGGGTTTGTTTCTTCACCCTGGTATCTAGAAATTGCACAACCTTAAGCAGATTTTCCAAACTTTAAAACAGTTAAAATACATTTTCCTTTTTCACAAAAATTCTATCAAAACTAAATCGGTAATATATGTGAAAATACTTTGCATGCTGTATATTATTTTCCTGTTAGCATTTGATCAGTTATATTTTACTGTCCTTATTGCATTAAATGAATTCTAAATTCCAAAATGCCTAAGAATAATTTTTTTGACTTTTTTCTTTCAAAATGCATTAAAAAATACATTTTACTAGTAAACTAAAATTAATATTTACATATTGATTCAGGTATATCGAGTTGAAGAAGAAATGCGGGAACTTCTGGAAGAAACATGCAAGAATAAAAAAGCAATGGAAACAAAAATTAATCAACTTGCTTGTGCTCTAACTGAGATTCAGCAAGAAATGTAATGGTTCGGAGAACAAATTTAATTGAAACGGACCAGCAGACCTCTTGTAAAAATGATTAAATACTGTAATAGTAGTAACTGATATGACTTTGAAATGTCTCTTTCCATACATTCCATTTTGAATATATTTTAAAAGACTTGATCAAGTATTTATTGTATATGTAGGTTTTTATAATAAATTGATAATTGTGTTTATTAGAAAAAAACCTATCATAATACCTAGAACACTTTCTTGTTTTTTGCTATACATTGTTTGGTAATTACACATTTGCATACTGATTTGTAAACAAAGATTAGTATTTTGTCTATCAGGGCAAGCCTTTTAATCATTGTTGTTAACATTATTGTGTTGGTGAAGAACTAATTATATTTATTGGTTGTTCTTTAGCTGATGTAGCTCTCCATTCTTTTAAAGCGCTTGTAAAGGATAGACAAAAAAATATTTGAAATTTGTATGACAAAAGATGTGGACATTCTGAAAAATGAACATGTAGCCGTCTCCACTCATAATTATCCCCTTTTTTATAATACATATGACAATAAAGATTACATTTAGGGTCTTATAAATAATTGCTCCAGAAAAGAAGCACTCCTATTTCATTCTCCCTTTTAATCACAATTTTGAAAAAATTCTGATTTTGCAATGAAAACACTCGTGCATATCAGATCATCTATTCCCATTTCACTTTTGTTACCTCTTAATGCTGTGTATGTAAAATGGAAACCTTGGTACTATCCCTCTCTGCTGTTCTTAAGAAGAACATGTGATTGATACCTCTTTTCTCCCTACACAGAGGTGAGGAGCAAACCTAAGGCCTCATGCATGCTGGGCAAGTGTTCTACCCTGACCTGTACACATCCCAGCCCTAACACTACATTTTTTAAACTAATATAAGTTTTTAAAATAAATGAAATAAAAAATGTTTTTGAAGAGACAGTCTGATCTCATTATAAGTAAGCTTTATACTAAAACCTGTGGAACATCAAGATAAAAAGAATCACATCTAGAGATGTTATAGCTGTTGGGAAATTTAAGAAAATTTTGAAGAGAATAAGAAAATATGATTCGTCTTACAGAGGAACAGCAGTATAGCAACTGACTCCTTATCAGAAGTAACGCAGGCCTGAAGGCAATGAAGGATACGCTGTAATTGAAGTTGAAGAAAAAGAATGATTGACCAAAAATTCTCCATCTGGCAAAACTATTCTTTAAATTCAAAATAAAAGGATTCCTAGAAAACATATGGCTACCCAATGTGCTTTAAGAAAATTGCTAAAGAAAATCCTAAAAACTGAAATTATACCAGAAAGTAACTCAGATCTACTCAGAAAAAATTAGTATTATAAAAAGTAATGTGGATAAGTAAATTTATGTATAAAAGACTAATTTTGACAGGAATACAAAGTAATAGTAATGTTCATGACAAGCATAAATTTAAAGGAAGGAAATACAGCTATACTGTATCATAATTTATGTGGATTTTTTTTCCATTTAGTATTAAGCCAGTGACCTACACTAAATTCAATGTGTAGTACAATCATCAGCATAGCCTCTAAAGCAGTAACAAAAAATGAATAAAAATCAGCAGTGGAGGCTCCACATATCTCTGGCAGCACAGATTTTTGTTTGTTTGCTTCCAAACAAAACAAGCTTAGCTATTTAGTTCAGGCACTGTCCTAGTGGCATATAGCAAATGAGGAGACATTTATTCAACAAAAATTAAACCTCAGTAAGAGCAGATAAAGCCCGTGTCAGTGAATCAAGAACCTCTCCCCTTCCTGACCTTCATCACAGCCTGATGGAAACTCCACAATGAATGGTTGTGGCCAAAAGGTAGTTTCCTATTCTACTCCCAGTCCTGAGATTCAGCATCTTCCCAGGATGAGGAGCTTGTTGAAGTCCTCATCTTCCAAAACGGGCTAAATTCACAGTAATAGGAGCCAAAAGGTTTTTAAAAAAGAAAAAAGAAAAACCTTCCTTTTATCCTGCTGTTGGATATAGACAGAAGTTCCACATCCCCTCAGAAGGAGGGCCCCCCAATACCAGAATCCCAGTTACCCTTCCCTGGCTCACTCTAAGTACGTGTTTACTACTGGGAAAGACAAGCCTTGAAAACCAAGACACAACCTATGGCCCTACCTAGTAGGACCTGAAGCAGGGCTGAAGAGATACTCGATAGAGTAAACAGCTGGAAAGTTCTCCACAAAAAGGAATTGGACGTATCTGAAGCAAGATGTAGGAAAGTTCAAGCTATCCTAAAAAATGAGTTCTTGTTTTTTAATGGAAAGCACTTAATAGGCTGGTGGCTCAGCAAACAGCCAGCTTACTGAACAAAATTAATGAAAGGCCAGGAGTCTTTTTCTAAGGGCAAAATCCTTGAAGAATAACCAAATAGGATTCTTATTTGAATTTAATTTCAACTTCAACAATCAATGTTCCAGGATTATGTCAAAAACACTAGAGCAAGTAACCAGCAAGGAATGGAGACACCACTACAGAAGAGATCAGAGACAGAAACCTTCCGAAACTGCCTTTGGGCTGGCTTGTAGCCAGTGCGACTTGGTTAACCTGTGTTAGACCCTGGATTTTTCATCCCAACAGTACAGAGAGGAAAAATTTCACCAAAGTAACTGTATTCTTTGTACTAGTTAACTCTAAGCATCAAACTTTTATTGCTATCCAGGGAAAGTAAACTTGGCTGACTACCAAAAGAATCGGTGATTTTGAGGATAGGTTGATAGAGTGTGCAATCTGAAGAAGGGGAAAAACAAGAAAAATGAACAAAACCTCCGTGTGGATCACACTGAGCACATGGGCACACTTACAGTACCAAGGGAGAGCAGAGATTGGGGGTGTATGTGTGACTAAACTTCAAAAATCAGTTGTCAAAACCTCAGTGTGGATCACATTAAGCACATAGGTACACTTACAATACCAAAGGAGAACACAGATTGGGGGTGTACATGTGACTAAACTTCAAAAATCAATTGTACCTCTAAGAAACAACTAATTTCAAGTAGCAAAAGCACAAGGACAGACAAACCAAAGTAAAATTTATTCAGGTTTAGGAAGGAGCAGAAGTAAAACGATTCATCCAAGGAAGTCCAATAAAATCAATAAGACTTCCTATCTAAAACAAAGGAGGCTAGAGAAAGTTGGATGGTATATTCAAGATGCTCAATGAAGAAAAAATTTAAACAAGACTCATGCAGCAAAACTATCTTTCAAAAATAGCCACACTAGATGATATTTGAGAGACTGTGTTGCTACCAGACTGACCTTTCTTGTAAGGTCAAGAAACACTGAAGGAGGTTGTGGTTTCAAGTCACTTCACGAACAAAAAGTAAGCCAAGATAGTAATTTGAACGTTTTTTTTTTTTAATTTTTTGAGACAAGGTCTCTCTTTGTAGTTCATGCTGGCCCTGAACTCACAATGTAGCCCAGGCTAGTCTCGAAGTCACAGCAATCCTTTTTCCTCTGTCTCCCGAATGCTGGAATTTACAGGTGTGATCCGCCATGCCCGGGATTGTGGTATGTGGTAGTATTGCATACTGAACTAAGGACCTTGCACCTGCCAGGCAGTCACCAGAACCACTGAACTAAATCCCTGGCCCTGAACTCATATTTTTAAAAAGTAATAGTAATTATATTATTGTACCAATATAACTGCATATTTCTTTTCCTTTTAACTGATTAAAACTACAGATATAAAAATAATATAAAATACAGATATATAAAATGACGTGTGTATGGTTATATCATTGAGGATATGATGTCAAAATGTGACATTTCACACCAGTATAAAAGAAGTAGTAGAAACAAAGGTCTACTGAAGTGAAGAAATAACAGATAGCAGCTTGAAACCACAGAAACAAATAGAGAAAATAAGCAAAAGTAAAACTAAAAGTTAATATTAGAAACTACTCTTCTTTTATCGGCTTAGTACACAAAATTACACCAGTAGCTGTACAAATGGATACTTGAGTTTGAGTATGTATAACCAGCAGCACAAAAAAGAGAACAGAGCTATTGACAAACATTTCTATCACATTTAGTATTAATGACTTGTGTGTTCTGATAAGATGTATATGGAAACCTCTGAGCAATCAGTAAGGAATTAAAATGTTGCACTAGAAAATGTCCATGTAATATGAAAGGAGAAATAGAACTTTTTTAAGAATATGGCATAGAAGACACAGTAAATAGCTGAATTAAGTATAAATAATTACATTATACCTTCAGAGATCATAAAAGTATGAAAATTGAAATCAGAAAAAAACTACACAAACACATCTAAATTCAATAATACACTTTTAAATGATCAATGACTCATAGAAAAAGTCGGGAATTTTAAAATTTCTAGAGTTAAACAACAAAAAATGCAACATATCAGATGCAGAGAACTGTAACACTGATTATATCCTAAACCAGGCTGTGAACAGCTAACCCCACAACTGGCTTCATTATAGAAGTGAGTCCAACCAAAGCCTGCACACACCGGTCAGAGTAACTCACTCTCAAATTCTGTTCCCATAATCAGACCTTCAAACTAGAAGGACAGTGTTCTAATTACAACCATATATTAAACTGTTCCTAATCCAAGAATGCTTTATGATCCTTGTTTACATTAATTTCTACCACATGTACCTCACTTTTATCCCAATTGCCAGTACAAATCAATGCCTAGGCCAGTCTGATGCCTTTGTCAGCGGCAGTGGCATTGGGCATCCAGGTACCCCACTTTCTCTCAAAATTCTGTCTTTTAGTGTATTTTCTTCTCAGGCCTACATCATACTATCAGGCAGATGAGAAGATGAGGAGACTCTAGCGATCAAAACTTGAGAAACACAATGAAAGGAGCTCTGATAGGGAAGTTCATACTGTGAGTGCCTACTTTTGAAAAATAGAATGATCACAAATAATCTAATGAAATATCTCACAAAACAATCCAAACCCAAAGGTAGTAGAAGGAAAGAAATTACAAAGAGTGAACAGAAATCAATGAAACTCAGACTAAAAAGTTCAATGAATCAGAGTTCATTCTTTGAAAAGATAAATAAGATTGATAATGCCTTAATTAAGCCTGGCTTTGAAAAGAAGAAGAAAAAAAAAAACCCACCTTAATGTAACTAGAAATGAAAAAGGCAAAATTTCAACAGACACAATAAAGCCCAGATTATTTTAGGAAACTATTTTGAAGATTGACATTTCAATAAATTAGAGAATCTGAAGAAATGTGGAGCTTTCTAGACACATATGACACCCAAATTGAACTTAGAAAATATAAAAAACTCTGAACCTATCAATAACAGGAGCACTTAAATTATGATGTGATAATTCTACTAACTAAGCCCAGGATTCAATGTATTTACCATTGAGTTCTGCCAAAATTTCAGAGAACTAACATCAACACTTCTCAAACTAATGAATTTGAAAGGAACAGTATACTGCCAAATTCATTCCATTACCCTGACATCAAAATGACAATAGGACTCAACAAATAAAATTCCAGATCAATTTTTTTGATGAACATGGGTGTAAAAATCCTCAATAAGACACTTGCAAACAGAATTTAACTTATCATTACATAGATCACACATTATAAGCAAGTCATCTTCTTCTGAAGGATGATGCAAGAATGGTACAACATAAATGAATCAGTTATTATAAACAGATCATGTAAATAGAGTCAAAAATAAAAATCTTATGATATGATCATCTCAATACCTGCAGAAAGAGACTTTAACATTCTTTCATGATACAAACTGATAAAAATAGGCACACAAGAAGTTTACATCAAATTGATAGAAGCCATATGTTACAAACCAACTACCAATATGACACTGAATGGGGGAAAACTTAAAACATTCCCTTTAAATTCAGCAAAGATACAAGGTCTCTTATTTGAGGAAGGATCTTATTTTTTGCATTCTTTGATATTAATCCTCTGGCAAAAAAAAAAAAAATTCCCATTGTGTAGGTTGTTTCTTCACTCTGTTGGCTATTTCTTTTACCGTGAAGAAGTTCTAAAATTTGATCTGAACTCATCTGTTGATTCTCAATGTTATTTCTTGTGCCATTGGGTTTCTGTTCGGAAAGTCCTTGACTATGCCTATGTCTCAATTTATGGTTCAGGCTGGCCCTGAGCTCAACCTCCAACTCACATCACAGCAATCCTCCTGTCTCTGCCTCCCAAGTGCTGGGATTACAGGCGTGAGCCACCACGCCCGGCACTGAGGTATGTGGTACTGACTGCTGCTGGACGTGAGTCTCCACACCCAGTATTGTATGTGGTTACGGAGGATGGAACCCACGTCCTTGTGCTTTGCAAGACAGGTGCCGGAACCACTGAGCTAAATCCCTGGCCCCTGTTTGTTTGTTTTTTGATATAGTGTCATTGTGTAGTTCAGGCTGGCCGTGGACTCACTATGTAGCCTAGCCTGGCCTTGAACTCAAGCTGATCCTCCTGCCTCAACCTCCCAAGTGCAGGATTATGAATTTTTCCCCTAGAGATTCCAAAAACATTTATCATTTCATTTGCTGACGAATATGACTAACATGGCTTAGTTAGCATACATCCTGGTGAGTCTGAATTTTGCTTAATAAATTACTTAACACTTTTATAAATATACATCATTATGTAAACATATTTTTATAAATAAAATACTTTATCTTGCTCTACAGTGGAGCAAAATAGGAATGATACTGTCATCCAGGTTAGCCAATTCTCACATATCTCCTACAATTATCTTCAGTGTTTTATTTTCCATTGTAGGGATATAACTTTCTTGCATAAAGAAAGAAATAATGTGGACACTGTATATCAGTGACAAGTTATCTTTTGCATATAAAGCTTTTGACTTAAAATTATACTCTTTTGGTGGCAAGTCCAAAATTTTTCAACTTTGAGTTGACAGAGTCTTAGTTGGCAAAAGACTAGCCCTTGAAGTATCATGTTTAAACCTGAACAAATAATACTGTATAGGAGGTCTCAATGTGATGGCTTATTGTTTGGATAAGCTGGCATCTTACGCTTTGATGGTTGAGTGATAAGCATTTTTTTTTTTTTAGGTTTTTTTGAGACAGGGTCTCGCTTTGTAGTTCAGGCTGGCCCTGAGCTCAGCCTCAAACTCACATCACAATCCTCCTGCCTCTGCCTCCCGAGTGCTGGGATTACAGGCGTGAGCCACCACGCCTGGCACTGTGGTATGTGGTACTGGTTGCTGCTGGGCGTGAGTCTCCACACCCAGTATGGTATGTGGTCACCAGGGAATCGAACCTAGGTCCTTGCGCTTGCAAGGCAGGCGCCGGAACCACTGAGCTAACTCCCCGGCCCGAGTGATAAGCATTTTTATCTCACTAAAATTTCAAAGAAATGTTCACATCAGCACTGTTTAAAGAGGGAGAGTTGCCCAGCAACTTGGCTTTTCACAGAGATTATAATAGCTCTCTCTCAGGTTCAGAAAATGTTTAACTATAATTTAACTTCCTACTTTATTTACAAGATAAATAGTGCTGTTGGGGGATAAGTAAATAGAGGTTTCTATTGCATTCTAGTTCAATTTTTTTATTATAATGAACTTGGATTTCTTGTTATTCTATTTGAGTATGTATGGTTTCTACCTCTACTGAAGTTCAAACCCTATTCGTTCTATCAAAAATATTAATGAAGGTGAGAATTTCCATTTTCAATTCTTAAAAGATGATAAATAATTTTGTCAACAGAAATTTCAAAAAGATTCAACAATATTAAAAAATACTTTGAAGTTGTGTATGGTGAGGCTGAGGCACGAGGAATACTGGTTGGAGGCCAGTGAGGGCTACACAGTGAGTTTAAGACCAACCTGCACTTTGTAGCAAGACCCTGCCTCAAAAAGCAAAACACTCAATGACACACAAAAAAATACTTTTCAGTTATCAATTTGACCCTCAGCAGTTTATAGGGAAAAGGTACATTTCTTTATTCTATTCATATATGCCAAAGACTAACTGTGTTCATGGGTATCACCTGCCACTGAAAATCATAGATTTTTCAGATCATATTTTCCTATCAAGTGATTTGCTCTCTGAGGTTTGAACTTAAGAACTTGAATTTAAGAATATAATACAAACACTGTAGATGATTTTTCACACTAAGTTTGGGAACACTCGTGATTTTTAGCACTTCAGACCAATTTAAAAAAATGTTTAAGGCTAATTTAAATTGCTAATAATTGGTATTTTCTCTTTGAACCTCAGCTGGTTTGAACAAATGAAAACTTACTGTGAAAAGCACATTATAATTTTTCAAGTGACCTGTTAGCATCATTAATAGTAAGATTACTACTTTATAGAATTTTTAAAAATGACATTGAAATATATTTTCAAAATTGTTAGCTATTTATTATAAAATAAAACTATGTATTATGAATTGGCTTTCCCAAAGTTCATGTTGATAGTACTTGGAGGCAGGGGCTTTGGGAGGGTATTAGGCTTAGACAAGGCATGAAGAAGGGGCCTTTGCAAGAAGACAACCCTGAAAGCTCCTTCTGTTTCAGCCACATGAGGATACAGTGTCAAAAGCCATTGTCTGCAAACCAGGAAGAGGCCCTCACCACAACCCAACCATGTCGGCCTCCTAACTTGGGCTTGTCGCATCCAAATTAACAAGGAAATAAATTTGTTATTAAAGTCACTCCGTTTACAATAACTATAGCAGCCTGAGCAAACTAAGGTACTAGATAAATTGCTTTTAAAATAAAAATGTGATTAGAGGAGGTATCAAGTATCGAACTTAGGGCCTAGCACTTGCCAAGCAGGTGCTGCTCTGCTGAGCTACATTCCAGCCCTAGCGATGTGCTTTTAATCAATTCCTGCCTTTGCGTACCATACCAGAATGCTCCTTTCTCAAGTTAGTTAAAACTTAAGAAACACTGTTGGACAAGAATTTTTAAAATTAGCTAGCAAAACTATTGATTTCGGTGTCATATCACATAGGTTTAATTTAGCTAAATGTTGAAGTTGTATTAAGTTAATATTTAACATTTTACTTCAGATTTTCCATCCTCAGTTTTGTAAATAGTGTTCTTTGATTAAAATAAAAGCTGTCTGGTCATTAATAAATCTCTCTGCGTATAGGGCAGGAAATTTAGCTCAGGGGTTCTAGTGCCTGCCTCACAACCCCAACTTTGTCAGTTTAATCCCCAGTACCAAATAAATAAATACATACATAAATACATACATAAATTTACCTGCCTGTGAATAGGAATTATTACCACTTTTACTAACAATTTTATGCTATTGTCAGTTTCCCCCAATTCAGTGAAATTGTTTTGTAGGTTATTTTAAATTAAGCAAAATCTTATATGAAACTTTCATTAATTAACTACTGCTTATGGAGTTAATATTTGTTGCGTTCCAAATGTATTCCAAGTATTGTGTGACATTGTCATTTAAAATTTTGTCCTGATTGTCAAGATTTTTTAAATAAAATGAGGGGAAATAAACATTTTCTCCACTCACGTATGTGTGATTTCATTTACCATCCATGATTCAGGGTATCACTGAAGCACAAGGAACTTGTCAGTGGTTACTGTTCCAACGAATACAATACAGTTTGGCTAAAAAATTTTAATACATAACATCTGAAGCTGTTTAAACGCAGGAGAGGAGATCTAGATAAACCGGCGAGAATTCGAACACTTCACAATCTTTCCCTGCACGTGTCAGTTACTCCAGGAATGAGGGAAAAGCTTCGGAGATGACCGTTGATGAGTATAAAAAACAACTCCACGATTTCGCTTTTCCCGTGAACTAAAAATGAGCTATAGAATAAAAATTGGCACTTGCATCAACTTACTGAAAAGCCTGCAAAGATGCAAAGAGAGTTGAAATGGCCCAGTGACAAAAAGTGGCAGAGCGCTAGTTTTCTCAGCTCTACAAACCAGAAAAGCCAACCAACTTCGCAGCTCAGACAAGTTTGGCCGCTGGGCATAGCGACCTGGCGCCCAGACAGAATCATCTTCCTTTCTCCTCTTTTTTTTTGTTATTGCTCCACCCTCTCCCTCTTCTCGGCTCCGCCCGCCTCTGCCCCACCGGGGCAAGAGTAGCGCTCTCCCGCCGCGCCTCCTTCCCACGGAAAAATGCGTTTCCAGGCAACGGCGCGCGCGGCGTCACTTCCGGCCATTTAAACTCCGGCCGGCGCTCGCGGCCGGGCTCCCTTCCCACTCCCCTCCCCTCGCCGTGGGCCTTCTTCCCGCGTCCCGGGCCTGGGGAGGGGGCGGAGGCGCGGCGCGCCGGCGAGCGAGCGAGCGAGGGAGCGGCTGCGGGTGCGAGTGCGGGCGCGGCGCACCTGTTGTGTGCAGGACCCGCCGGCGAGGCGCGCCCGCAGGCGTAGTGAGCCGGCAGGTGGCCGCGGGCGGGCGGCGAGCGGCAGGCGCGGCCCGACCACCGGCGCCGGAACGCGATGGCGGCGGCTGAGCCCGCGGGCTCGGGCCAACCGGCGCCGCAAGGCCAGAGCCAGCGGCCGCAGGCGCAGTCCCCGCAGAGCCAGACCCCGACCCCGCCGCCGCAGCTCGGGGGCGTCGGGGGCGGCAGTAGCAGGCACGAGAAGAGCCTGGGGCTGCTCACCACCAAGTTCGTGTCGCTGCTGCAGGAGGCCAAGGACGGCGTCCTGGACCTCAAAGCGGTGAGCGCGGCAGGCGGGAGGGGCGCGCTGCGCTGTGGCGCGCGGCTCCAGCGGGTTGCGGCTACGTGAGGCGGGGGCCATGTGGCCGGCGCGGGCTCCGGACGCCGCCATGGGGCGGCCGCGGCCCTGCGCCGCGCGGCGCTCGCGACAAAGAGTCGGGCAGGCGAGCGCGCCGCGTGGCCCGTTCTGGCGGGGCCTGGGGCCCGGGGTCCCCACTGTGTCGCGTCCACCTGCGGCAGAGACCCGCGGAGCCCTCTGCTCTGGGTCCGTGGCACTGTAGGAGGCCGGCTGCTGTTGGTGATCGGTGCGTGAATAGGTGATTACAGTTGGGACCTTGTTACATGTTTAAGGATGAACCCAGTGTCTCATCTCTTCCGGATGGGGAAAAAAGGAGCTAATTCCTTCCTACACCGCTCCACGTTAATAAAATGATATATTTACTTTTTACTGGTACTGAGGATTGAACCCAAGGCATTCGCTCTGAGCTCCTTTCTCAGCCCTGTTTTATTTTTTGAGACAGTCTTGCTGATCTGGTAAACTGCACGGAGTGGGCTCGAACTAGCTACCCTCCTGCCTCAGCCTCAGATCCTGAGATTACAGGTGTACTTTGCCAAGTCCATCTAAAAGTAATTTAAAAGAAGAAGACCCCTATTCATTTTACACTTTTTTCATAGTCCTGATGGCTGAACGATATTTGATTTGCCATTTAAATTGCTATTACAGATTTTGAAAAGTGAGATTTTTTCGATCTCACAGAAAGGGTATGTTTTATAACTTTTAGTCAAGAGGTACAAGTGCTCTGTAAACTTTCTCCTCTTTGAGGTGAATATGTGTTTCCTTTTCTGCCATGGTTCATGTTTTTCAAACAACTCCACCAAACGCTGTTCGGTCCTACAAAATGACTTAACCGTTTTTCCAGGCAAGCTTTGGAAGTATTCCACAGCAACTAGAAAACAGAGAATGCGGTCACTTTAAATCATAATTCAACCAGCGCACCACATTTAACAATCAGAGCTTTAAAATACATTTTTAGAAATGCTGGCTATTACTGAATCACCGCAGATTCTCTCTTCGACCCCTAAATCAGGCCTGAGGAGGAGCGACCCAAGCACCAGGATGGTGCCCAGACCGCCTGCTGCTTTCCCCAGGTCTTTGCCCAGAGTCATGGACATAGCCTCTGAGCCCACGGTATCCTCGGTGCTCTTCGGATGTAGGGACCAAGGATTGCAGGGCCAACTTCTCCACAGCCCAGGGAGCTCCAGTATTTGAAAGTCTGTCCCCCACTTCCTCGGTTGGACATTGTTTAGTAAGTAACTCTGTTGAACTGGATTATCTAAATTGTTCTACTTCATCCCAAAATGCTATACACATTTTGCATTTTGAGAAATAATTTCTCCTGTATTCTTTTTGAAGAAGTGTTTTTGGGGTTTTTACCTCACCTTTGAAGATTCCTTTTTTTAATCCTTTATACCTGCCTGCTCTAAAAGTGCTTTTTTTGCCTCTGTCTTACTTAAAGTGTAATGAATTAAGAGGACTTTTAAAAGAATTTTACTGTAAAGTCACGAGGTTGTCAGAGAAAACCAAATTGCAAACTGCCAGTCAAGGTCTAGAAACTCAACCGTGACCTGTGTTGGTTTTTTTGTCTAAGAAATTAGGAAAATTGGGGGCGGGGGAGTTAGCTCAGTGGTTCCGGCGCCTGTCTCGCAAGCGCAAGGACCCGGGTTCGATTCCCCGGTAACCACATAACAATACTGGGTGTGGAGACTCACGCCCAGCAGCAACCAGTACCACACACCACAGTGCCGGGCGTGGTGGCTCACGCCTGTAATCCCAGCACTCGGGAGGCAGAGGCAGGAGGATTGTGATGTGAGTTGGAGGCTGAGCTCAGGGC
>PVIR01007587.1:0-60215 GCA_004026965.1 Petromus typicus | reverse complement strand
GGGATTCCGGGCCTGGCCCCTGCATTATGCAGCGAGCTATAGATTTTAGAACTCATTTAATTTTCTTTCCACTCCACTACTTTGTCTGACAACAATTTATAAAATACCAAATTAAAACTAGACAGTGCCCCGTGATGCAGATGAAAACTCCTTGAAAGAAATTAGAATTAAAGTGCAATTGTGCCTTTAGGCCTTATGTTCTTTTAACAGAGTGTACTGTTCATAAATCACATGAATAAAACAAGAATATTCATGTATTCATATAAATATTGAAATTAAATTAGCATCCCTATGGTCATGGCAATCATCACAGATAGGAATAAGGTTTATTTGTCTTCCAATTTTTAGGGGAAGAAAATTCCGATTTAAGCTGTTGTTACACTGATGTTCAGAACAGTTCTGATAATATTATTTGGAAGAATATTTCCAAACAAATTTATTTTAACTGCAAATTGATGGGCTTAGAGTTCTGCATAGATGAGAATATTAAATTAAAGAGTTCTATAGTCTAAACAGTTAAAGATAAATGAGTTGAGAATAAGGTGGGGATGCTATGTGGAGAAAACTTTACAACCACAAGGACGCAGAACCTAATATGGGAAGATTTTGTCAAGAAGACACACACATTTTCTCTAGATGAAGGAGAACTCTAAATTATTCACTGAACACTGCCATCCACAGGTAAAGGACTCTGTCTTGAAGCTTGAAGAAGCAGCCTGAGAACAATGAAGACGTATTCTCACTTAACTGGGACGGCAAATTTATCCCTGACTGGCCCAGGAGGTGACGAGGGTAGAAACTGAAATCACAGTCACACCAAAGAATGAGGTAAATTAATGAGTCACACACAGAAGTGATTCCTGGGGTTTTAAACTTATTATTATTATTATTTTTAACAGGGATAAGTCACTAGACTGTGGTCTGCTTTTGCAAAATATTAGAAGAAAATCAGCACCTCTTTTGAATAATAGTAAACCTCAAGCCACATGTACTTTACATCCCAAGGTCTCACCCCAGTGAACCCTCCCCACTCCTGACTCTACCTGTGATCCAAAGGGTCCAAGCTGACAACTGAGGTGGACGCCGCCAGGCCCTTTTGCAAGGCCATCCCTGGTCTTTTATTCTTCCAGACAAACATTATTAGCATTTTATAGAATTACTTCTTCCAAAAGTGCTAGCTTTAAAAATTATATTTCAGAAAATGTATGTGTTAATCTTGGAGAAATGGAGTTTCAACTTTAAATTTTATGTCATAATTAAATTATATATAATTATATATAATTAAATTATATATATTAAATACATAATATTATTATATATTAAATATATATTAAATTATATATATGTGTGTGTGTGTGTTTGTCTAATGTTTACATTTCCATTAAACTCCCAGTACTGTAAGGGTAGATATGGATTTATTTTGTTTATTGTTCTGTACCCTATGTATATGATGATGCCTGACACATCAATCGCTTTACAGGTATTTGCTGGATACATGAAATAGTCAACTTCTGAGGCTCAGCACTTTAAAGGATGCTGAAAGATAACTTACAGTAAAAATTGTATTGTGAGTAGAGTAGCTGTTACCAGTAACCTTTGGTAATTGAGTTACATGTAATTCTAATTCCACCTAGTAAAACCAATTATCAAAGGTTTTTTTTTTTAATTTTAAAACTTTCATTTTAGACATATTATTGGAATATGGAATGCACTTAGCCCTTCAAAATATTTATAAATAGAAGTTAGTTCCTTCATTTTGGATGAAGCAGAATTCCGTGGGTGTAGTGCTTTGGTGTAAGCATGTAGCTCTGAGGACAAACCTCAGACCTGGGACTGAGACTTGTTCTCCTGCTGCCCCACACTCCCAAGAGAGAAGGAGGCTCCATATGGGAAACACACACCCCGCCCGTTGTATCTCCCTTCCTTAGCGGGCCTTGCAGAATTTGCCTCTTTCTCAACCTTGTTTCTGAGCACTCTGGCAACAGTGACTCGTCTTTTCCTCCGGGTTCTTAAATTGGTGAATTATTTGAATGACCACAGGTCTGAAGTCTCAAGAGACTTCCTCTCTTTTATTTTGTATGAACCAAAAATGCAGGTGTCCAGATCCCACCTCGGGGTAGGGCTCAGACCTGAGAGTTTAAAAACCTGCTCGGGTGATTCTAATGTGGACTATCAGTCAGGAAGCCCAGGTTTTGCTGCAGTAATGAGAGCCCTAAATTTTTTGTGGCTTACAGTAGGAATGTTAATATCTCCTTTGAGCTGAGTGCATCGCAGTGGTGTGTGTAGTGCACTTAAAATTTTACCATCAGGATTTTTTTTTTGAGACAGGGTTTTGCTTTCACAGTTCAGGCTGGCCCTGAGCTCAGCCTTGAACTCACAGCAATCCTCCTGCCTCTGCCTCCCAAGTGCTGTGATTATAGGCATAAGCCACCATGCCCCGGGCACTGTGGTATGTGGTACTGATTGCTGGTGGGTGTGAGACTTCATGCACGGATTGTCGTATGTCATTACTGGAAACAGAACCTGGGACCTTGTACTTGCAAAGCACATGCTAGAACCACTGAACTAAATCCCCAGCCTGCATCAAGATATTTTTGCAAAAACAAAAGTAAAGATTAGATTTCTCCTGTGAACACACCAGGTCTTCATCTAATGAGAGGTCACATGTACAGCAACTTTAGAACAGAGGACGATGGTCAGCTCCTGGAACTGACTCCAAAGGACCAGAATCTAAGTGTGTTAGTTAGCCTTCTGTTACTATAATGAATATCTCAAATCATCAAATTAAAAAGAAGAAAGGTTTACTATGGCTCACAGTTTTGGAGAGTTCAATCCATGAAGGACTGGCCTCTGCTTTGGGCCCACAGTGGCATAGTCTATGAGAATGCGTGGTAAGGATGCTGAGTTCAACTCATGAACAGGCATGAAAAACAAAAGGAAAAAGAGGAAGCCAGCAGAACCCCACCACCCCTTCCTGAGCACACCTCCTATGACCTAAATCTCCCTCTAGTTCTCTCTCCAAGGATTCCAGGACCTCCAGACTTCACCAAGCTGAGGGCTCTGCTTTTACCATGTAAGTTTTGGATCTGAACTGTTAACACTGGACCTAGTGGAGCACACAGGACCACAAGATTCCATGTTTGCACTAAATCATGCAAGCTGTGGAAAACACTTCAGAGTTTTAAAAATATATTTTAGAACCAAACTTAAAGAACATTTATTGCTATTGATCTGTTCCCTAGGAATATATTTAAAGAAACAGTTATTCAAAGTATCTCAGTAAAATCATCTAAAATAAACTGTCAGGATGACACATACTAGGAACTCCCATATTATATTGTTCAGAAATATGAATAAAACATAAGAACATCTTTTTAAAAATACGTAGTCAAGACAGTTTTACAAAAATATACTAGAGTTATGTGAGCAAATGTATTAATTGCTCTTTAGATGCTATAAAAATATTTCCAGGGTAAGTTTTCTTGTTATATAAATTTCTCTGTTCGACAACTTGTTATTTTACAAGTTTTAAGTCCCTGTCACTTTGTAAGAATATAAAATGAAACATGTACAGTGATTTGAGAGAACGGTTGTTAAATATAAAGTCAGACATAATAATCACAGCATCTAAAAATAGCTACTTAACTGAACCTTCTCTTAAATTCTTCAGGCTGCTAAGAATTTGCAGTTATGCGCAGATTAGGAAATGTTTAGTGATCAATCTGAATTTATTTGTAAAAAGCAGCATTATTCCATAACAATCAAATGTACTATGCCATATAATAAGCATTTATATATATTAAATGTATATGCAAAGGACTAAAACGTTGTGTCTTCTCAAATTCAGGCTTTGAGTCTGTATCTGTCAGAGCACATCTGTCAGGGAAATAGATTTAATACAAAATATACAAGTATATAAGGATGTACAAATTGGCTTACAATGGCTGCCCACAGAGTCGGGTGTGGAAGTGGAGCAGGGCCATGTGTGCTCTGGGGATCCCAAGGATCGCGTCGGGGGCCTGGAGCTCCGTGGGGGCCTGGAGCTCCGTGGGGCTCTTCCACGTGAGTCCACAACAGGAGGCTGAAGGGTCTGTGCTGGAGGCCAGGAGACGAAGTCCACAGTTAGGGCGAAGACTGGAGCTCCTCTGAGGAAACAGAAGCTCACCTGCCTCCTTTATTTTCCATTTATTCTTTCTAAATGTCCCCATTTTGGCAGCTCTTCCTAGAGTGGGTCTTCCACACCCAGAATTGTTCTGAGCCCACTTAGTTGAGTGTTACTTACCCAAGCTGACACAGTCAATCAGTTATCACATCTTCATCCAAGCTGATGGTGTAAGGACAAGGGTCCTTTGGGAGGAAATTGGACTGTGAATAGGATTCACAAACTCATGAATAAGACCAGTGTTCTCTAAAAGAAGCGGAAGAGAATCCCGCAGCACTTCTACCATGTGAGCTTCCAGGAAAGAGAATGGCACCTATAACTGGGAAATGGGCACTCATGAGACATTAATTTGCCAGAACCTTGGTTTGACTTCCCATACTTCAAAGCAATCAGAACTAAATTGCTGGTTTATTAGCCACCAAGTCTGTGGTATTTTGTTCTAGTAGCTTGAATAAACTAAGCTAATAGTTATGGTAAACTTCCAAATGTTAAACAAGAGCACCTGAAAAATTACAACTATATTTCACCTTTAAATTCCTACAGAAGATAATCTTTGACCCAAAATAAGAAACAGAAAAGTTGAAATATGGATAATCTTTACCTATTATGTATGGTATTTTTATATGGGATATAATCATTAACTGGGGCAGCAGTAGCAGTCCTCAAGTTATATCCACTTACAAGCCAGCGTAATGGTATTAACATGGAACATAATACTTCTAAATATTGGCCTTTATAACAATTTCAGCACCAAAGTCTCTAAAATACACAGCTTTTTGAAAAGTGTGACCGAACATACTGATCTCATTCCTTTTGGATTTACCCTGTTTGTGGATTTCTCACTCCTTTTGGATTTACCCTCCTGGTGGATTTCTCATTCCTTTTGGATTTACCCTCCTTGTGGATTTCTCTGTAGTCCATGGAAAAGGCAGGAATATTGTATGCAATTAAGATTGTCACAAATTTTAACCACATTTCATATATAGAATTCAAATGTAATTTTGAATATTTACTCAACAATGCTCACAGTCATTCCCCGATAAAAGGTGTTGGTCCGTGTTTTTCATTTAGTAGACCAAAAATTAGAGTTAGTAAAATAATTCCGAAGTACTTTGCATGTACAGTTTGTGCTTACTGTTATAGTAGATGCTCTAGTACTTTATATTTTGAATCATATGAAAAACAAAGAGGAAAGTTAAATAATTAGAAAACAATTACATGTTAGGTCACTTGGAAGAAATCAATTTGGTCTATTTGAAGTGGTTGAATAAACTTTACAGAGTAGAGGAGCCTGAATTCTGCAAATATTTACTGAGCTATATGTGGCAGAAATCAGGGACTTAGAAACAGATATCAAAACATAATCACCTCTGGCCGCTGAAAACGCAGAGTAGGGTGGGGAATAGGACAGAGTGAGGCTTTCAGAACGAGGGTGTAGGGCTCAGTGCCCGGGCCAGGACACCTGGCTGGAGCCTCGAAGGTCAAGTGAAAGTTTACCTGGTGAATAAAATGAGGCAGAGACTCCAGGCAGAGGGAGCAGCATGAGCAAAGTCATGGTGGCGCCACGTGGCCACGGAATAAAGGCAAGCAGACTAGGCCAAGCCCACGTCGTGCTGTGTGGATGTCTGGTCATGGCAGTGGGTCAGCAGGAACTGAGGTCCAGTGGGAGATGGGTCTGGGCCAGGGCAGGGGACTCAGGGATTCTTGGTATCCCAGCTTTCCCTTGACCCAGCCTAACAAGGCACTCACTCCTGTCTGTATACTGCTCTGCTTCCATCAGGCTCCATACTGACACAAATCCTACGACCTTGTTAGAGTGAGAGGAAGGAGCATAGAGCAGGACTCAGGAGCCATTTCTCTGGGTGGGACAGGAGCAGGGCAGGGAGAATGGGCAGCATGCCTTAGCCGACGGCTCCCAGGACAAGGACAGCGCCGGGCCTGTGTAAGAGCTCAGCACTCTCATGGTGCTCAAAGCGCACTGACCTAAGAGGTGACCCTAAAAGGCTTCTTAGGTCAGTAACATTGAGATGTGGGAATTCCGATTTGGGTCTTGGAGCTTGAGACTTTGATTCAGGATCTCTGAGACACAAAATGTGATAAAAACTTGGTGAGT
The DNA here is from genome assembly GCA_004026965.1 of Petromus typicus. Classification (NCBI taxonomy): domain Eukaryota; kingdom Metazoa; phylum Chordata; class Mammalia; order Rodentia; family Petromuridae; genus Petromus; species Petromus typicus. Next base: position 53,940 of record PVIR01007587.1, on the reverse strand, counting down.
GGCTAAATTAAAAAAAACAAAAACAAGCTTCTATAACAGGAAGGACGCATGGTCATCAATCCCTCCGAAGTCCTCCCCTCACTGGCACCCACTTAGGATTCCTGAGCTTTCTCAGTTCCGGATGTCCTCTTTCCTGATCTTTAGTCATGTTGTCCTGATGGCCTTGAAGTCCTGAATGGATTTAAAATGCTTCCCTTTCATGGTCATTTTGACTTTGAGGAAGAGCCAGGAGTTACACAGTGCAGATCAGGGGAATGAGCGGAGGAGGACACAGCGCCGAGCTCTTACGAGCCGCCTGTCCGTGGGCCCCGAGCGTGCAGCACTCACCATATTTCTTATCACACGCCATGAAGATACTCAAGAAAGAGGACTTTCGGAACTACTTCAGAAAGTGGCAAGAAAAATGGAATAAATGCATGTCGGGTGAGGGAAAGTATTTTGAGGACTAATGGCCATTGGTCTTTCACTGTAATACATTTTAAAGTTAAATATTTACTGTACTTTTTAGATCACACCTTGTATGTGTAAATTAAACTCTAGACCTGAAGTAGGTACAATCTCACGGACCTACTTCTGCGTCCCTGGACATGGAAAGCAGAAGTTCCCAACTGGTGTGCTCTAGATGGGCCCTCGGTGTGCTGGGAAATGAGTTCTACTCCATCGTCTTTGGCCCCAGTTGTCGCAAAACCTCCCATTCCAAGCACCGCAGCCCTTCCTCCTCCCTTGTCTGTCCTCAGCTTGAGGGAGGAAGTCACCCTCTACCACGTTAAGCACAGAGCTTGTCACTCCTTTGTGGCCAATGTGCACCAACTTCCTACATCACTTAGAAAGTCTTCAGAGAGGTCTGGAAACGGGGTCCCCTGAGCTCCGCCCACTGCTCCCCGTAGGTCTTCTGGAGGACGTGTGATGGCCACTGTAGTGGTATTTCTTCTACCAGCTCTGCCTCAGGCTTTGCAAGGTACCTGCTTGGGCCTGGCATGCCCCACCACATGTGGCCCCGGGCTCACTCTCTCTTCCTCAGGTCTTTGTCAAATGTCATTTTCTCGACAAGGTCTTCCTTGACCACACTCTTTACAACTAGCCTGCACAGCCATCGTTCAAGGTCTTGCATTTGCCCTTTATTTTTTTCTGCATCCCTTGTCACTAGACGATGCACCCAATACTTTATATATTTATTGTTTATTGTTGTCTCCTCTCACTCAGATATGAGCTCCATCATCCAGGACTTTTTCACTGTTGCCCATAAATTACCAGTAGTTGGAACAGAATTTCGTCGTAAACAAAATGGTATAAAAATGAAATAACAAAAGATCACTAATAGTTTTTGTGAGAGTAAACAAAATGAAGAACAATTGTTATAAAAATGTTCAGTTGGATTCAAAAATCCATGAATATCACATTTGTCAGCTGTTGAAGAATCTAACTGTGGCAGCTGCTTTCTACATTTTGGATGATTGTGAATTCACTGTTTATAAATTTTATTATCTAGTTACTTGAGAAAAGAGTTTCTCGTCAGTGGAGGTGATCAGAGGTTGAGGAAATGTATTTTAAAATTTCTTATTCAGGAATAATATAAAACCATTTCAAGCATGAAAAAGATATTAAAATATGTATGTATATATATGGAGGAATCATAAACACCTCACTAATATTGAGGAGCTTGATTTAAAAGCATTATTTTAAAAAATCAGAATTATTTTTCCTGATACTCTCTGTATCTCTTTTTGTTATATGAAGAAAATCAAACTTTTTTCACAAAATAATGATACACTTATGTGTGTTATTAAGTAAAAAAAGGATTAGAAAACAATATTGAGGGATCCTTAGACACAGTGTTCTGGAGTGTGACGTGGGCCTTGGTTGAAGCAAGGGGCCCTCTGGGGCCATATTCTTGGTGACAAGGTGATTGGAAACCCTACTGTCACGGCCACAGAGAGGGGTCAGATCTGACTGTGAAGCTTTGAACCACGCCAGGAAAAACGTGGACTCTGGATGGAGCATTCCGCATCAAATGCTCTTTCTACAAAAGCAGACCACACTCACGCCAGGTGACACACCGCCATCTTCCCAGGGCGATCACCTGCACAGCGTATGATGTTCTACTCATCACTTCTCCAATATGAGCCCAGAGACCCTTGTCCAGACCCATTCTGTACACCATACCTACCACACAAAACCACCTTGACAACCAGCCTACCTGTGGGGCTGAAAAGTCCCTACAGTGGCAAGGCCCTGTGACTTCACAATTCAGGTTTTGTTAGGTTTTTTTTTTTTTTTTTTTTTTTTTTTTTGAGACAGGGTCTCACTTTGTAGTTCATTCTGGCTGTGAACTCTATGCAGCTCAGGCTAGCCTTGAACACATGGCAATCCTCCTGCCTCTGTCTCCTGAGTGTTGGGATTACATGCGTGAGCCACCATGCTGAGGTACAGTCCAAGTTTAGAGCTTTGCATCGGCCTCAGTGATTTGCATTCTGAGATCTGCCAAGGAGCGGTTTCTGTCTGTCTGTCTGTGGTTGTCAAGCTATGATCAGAGAGGAGTGTCTAGCCCCAAAACTGTACCCCTAAAAAAACTGCCTGACAGCCATTAGTGACATTTTAGCAGTCTGAGACTTGCAAAAGGCCAGACATAGGTTGGCAGAGAGGCAGCACCTCACACTCAGGCAGGTGGCAGCCAACTTTCTGTCCTGTCTCACTGTGGGTGGAACTTCTGAAAGTCAGACTCACAACACACCTCAAAATAAGTCAAACCTCCTGACAAAACTGCTGAAAGCAGAGCAAAAGGATCCCCAGAATGTGTCGGCATCTTCCAACCGTGTTGCACGTACACTGGGAAGGGAGGGCTTCTACTCAAATCTGACAGAATTTAAAGTCAGCCCTCTGCGATGTCTGTGTGGGCTGAACCTTGGTTGGCCACAGAGGGGGCCGGAGAGGCACTGAAATCCAGCACTAGTATCTCCTGAGTCATGAAAAGAATGTTCTAACATATGCAATTTATATACTCTCAAAATACTACGGTATGCTAAATTTGCACTCAGGATACAACTCCGAAATGCAGAGGAACTTCTGTGTAAAGATAGAATCCAAAGGATAAATACGAAACCGTCAAGTTGTATGTGCAAAATGAATTTATAGGGAAACGGAGAACAGCTTAACTAATTTTAGTGGAGAAAGAAAAAAAGCACATGAGCAGGTTGTTTCACCAGCCCCTCCCACATTCCTAGCCAGCCTGGGGTCCTTCTCCTCAGCCTGTGACCGCCTTTCCCCTCGGCTGGGTGGGTGGTGGCCTGACAGCCCCCGGCAGCGTGGCAGAAGCTCTCCACTGTAACTGGCTGCGGAGACCCAGAGCTCCCCGTGCTCCTGCCAGTGCCTGGTGTGTTCGGCGGATGCTGCTGGCAGCTGTTGATGCTGCAGGGGTTGAGTGCAGGGCTGGAGGATCATCTGTGGCAGAGCACCTGCTTAGGACAGAGAAAGGTGGGCTCATGAGGCTGATAGATAGAGCTAGCAGAAGGAGGGAGACATTTTACCTTCCTTATCTCACTCTCGTTCTGTGCGGTGGAGGGAAGCTTCAGCGTGGGACACATAATAAACGCGTCCTAAATCTCATCTTACTATGCCTGGGACTAGGGCAACTAACTACCCAGGACCTAGGACAGAAGGGCAGGGCCCAGGGGTGGGACTGAGTCCTGACCGTCAAGGAAGCTCTGGACGTGCGGTGCTAAGAGGTTTGATTGAAAACACCGTGTACATTTCAATTTAGAGACGCGTTCCAGGAGCAGACACCGGCAATGGCCTGTGTGGGTCGAGTGTGCTGTGGAGAAGCCCGGCGGAGTGCAGAGGACCCGGATGAGAGGCTACGTCTCCGTCCAAAAGGGCGAAGGAAAGTCTGGGGGTAGCACCTGTGGGCCCCGGGCCAGCTGGATAAGCTGTAGAAGGTAAAGGGTACAGTGAGCACGGTGGGAAAGCCTCCACGAGTGTGCAGGGCCGGGAGGAGGCCTGAGCGGAGGTTTCCTTCTCAGATAGCGCCAAGCCTGAGGCAGGCGCCCATTCTTCTAATGTACAGCGCCTGTCGAGAAGGTCTGCACGTGTCACTGTGGGCCCAGCAGGCGTTTCACGGACTGCACAGTAGCAAGACAGCCAGGTATTAGTCATGAGCTCTCCAATAGCAGCCATTTATTAGCAGCCTTAATGAATGGGTCCCCAGCTGACCTGACGCTCTGCTAGGTCGCCTTTCTTCACCTCCTTCTGGCCCTGGTTTATGGTCAGGAGTAAACCAAGTGAAAGCCAGGCGTGCAGAGCTGGGGGTCCACGGTGGGTCACTGTGCTGGAGCTTCCTCCTCCACTCCATCTGTGACACCCCCTTAGAGTCGCTTCTATCTACCCCTCACCTCCTGCCGGTCCTGCCCCCTTCCTGCTGCCCCCTGGGTCAGTTGTGCCCCAATTCCAAGTGCACCCTCTCCCTTGTCTGCCAGCATGTGGCGCTGAGAGGGGAAGCTGTCCTTTCCCAGATGGGGGCAGCCGGGTGTCCCGTCCCCCTCTTGGAGGTCTGAGGTCCCTCAGGGCCAGGGCTCACTTACATCTGCGTGGGCCTGCGCTGGCCAGATCCTCCTGGACGACGTGAGGAGACGGGAGAGGCCCTGCCGTGTCCAGGACTGCTCCAGCCCGGCTCTTTCTGCAGGAACCTCTCTTTCCTCCCATCTATTTCACATCAAGAAAGAAACATGACAGCAAAAGAACTTGAAAGTAAAAGTTCCGGTACCTGAAGTGTGTGCGTTCATGTGCATTTGGGCTTCTGATACTCCACTGTCCGGAAGGAGTCACAGGACTCACAGACTGTCACCAGGAACTCATTCCCCACAGTCGCACCCGGCTCTGCGCGGAGGTCAGAACCTGTCCACACCGCTTTTCACTTCTGCACCTACAGCAGTGCGTGGTGAGAGCAGGGCTCAGATGGAGGTTGGAGGTGAGCAGAGACCCCAAAAGGGCACGCGGAGCCCGCGGGGCCCCCAGAGCCGAGACCCTCCGCACTGGAAGCCGGCGCTCCCTGAGGCATCCTGTCTTGAGACTCCTGTGAGACGTTTGTGTGAACCCCAAGCATTCCTGGTGGATAATTTTCCTACAAAGAATTCAATGTAATTCTCAGTGCTGTCTTTTCAAAGAGTTTTGTTTCTTCCTCTTTTGCACTTTAAGGAGCTGCTGTTCTATTTTTAAACCATCTTTCCAGAAAACATTGGTGCTGAGAGGATGTAAATCTAGAGCTGCCCCGGGGCATTCATTTCCCCATGCCTAATGTGTCTGGCCAGGGGTCCGGAGCCACTTCCTGAGGCGGACTTTGGCTCTGCCTCTGGTCTCCCGTCTGTAGTGACAGGCGAGGAGATCCTGCAGTACTGCAGACTCAGTGCCCTTCCTCTGCCTCAGGCGTGCCCTTCCTTTAAAGTCCTGCCTTCGGAGATCACACTGCTTTGGGTGGGGACAGGCTGCAGCCTGAGCACTGTAGCAGCCCTTACTCCGGGATGCTTCTCCCTGGCCCTGCTCCTCTCTGCTCTTTTAGGTTAAGGATCCTTGGCTGGGCTGGGGTGGTACAGCCAGGGCAGGATTGCTCCAAAGGCACACGGTGCCCGAGCTGCCAACAGCTACAGGGAAAAGCCTGTTTTCAAAGCATTCTGAGTTCTGCCTCTTCACCTTGGGGTCTGTGGGCACCACACCCACTGTTAAAGATGGGTTCCAGTGTCATTGCTTCCCCCTCTCTGGTCCACATGTCTCTTTTACACCCCACAAGGACTGCAGCCTCATGAGCGGGTCAGTGCCACGTTTGTGGCTGTGGAGTTCTGACGAGGGGAAGAATCTGGGCCCCTCGCTGTCCTGCAGGTGTGTGGTTCTCCTGGGCCCATGGGTGGATGTGGGCTCCATGCTCCTTCCACTCCCGCCACGCCACCCAGAACTATGAGCCAAATCAATTTGCCCTCCAGTGACCCAACCTCAGGTGTCCCATGACAGCCCCGTGGAGCAAACTAGGAGAGGTTCCTCCTCCTGTGAGCTCTTTGTATTCACTCCCCACTTCGTGTCTCTTGTGACACTATCTTGCACCTTGACTCTCGGCCCACACCTCCTGAGATCTGTGTGACCCTGATGGGTGCTTCTGCAGCGTAGTTCACGTCAAACTTCTGACCTACATGGGAAGGCCTGTTCTGGGTGGTCACAATGACGGTGAAGCACTTTTTGGCATTGCTGTAATATTTTGAGGGTGACTGGCGTCTCCTGGGTAGCTCTGATGCTTTAGTAATTCTGTCAGTGCTCATAAGGTGCTGCAGCTGTCCCTGCAAGATTCATCTGCCTTTGCAGGGCCATTACTTCCCTCCTGACTCCTGACATTGCCTGGGGCGCCTTCACTTTATCATCCAGCACTCAGTGCTTGCAGGAATCACCCAGCTGGATGTCGCAGACTCCCCCGCAGAGGGAGATGACAGTGCTCCCTTCAGCTAGCACAGCACGTGAAACGTTCCTTCTAGGGCCTCTCAGAATGTTGTCTGCATGCATCTGCAGCAGCGCCACTGTGGATGAGTTCGTTTCCTTCTGCAGAAGATGAAGCTGATGCACAGCAGGTTGAGTCACTTGTCACTGGCTTTTCTCAGCTCTTAGCCAGGCCCGGTGGTTCACAAAGCCTGGGCACCACCGCAGCAGCACCTGCAGCACCCTAGACCTTGACAGCAAAGCTCTCGCCCAGACCTCGCCCAAGCCCTGCTGGTGATTCTGGGGCTTAGTCTGAGAGCTGCTTCCCTGGTGCTGGTGCTGCCTGCATGGTAACCCAGCTGTCCCTGCAACTGCTTGGAACCTCAGGGGTGAGCACTGGGCTGCAGTCTTTTCACAAATCCTACAAGCCTCTAAGTGCAGTGGAGGCTTAGGACCCGCTACTGTGTATGCGGCAGCCCTGTGCACCTGTGAACGCCTGTCTTGGTCCCCAGTGAGCATGTATAGACTCCAATCATGCATGTCACTGCAATGCTGTGACCTCCTGGATTCTGTATGATCCTACAGAAGAATATTGTCTATAAGTGTCTGGGCAAAGTAGAATCCCTGTGTACAGTCATAGCTGACCCATCGTGCCTGCCTCGCAGACACGTGCAGTGTGCACAGCCCAATAGATGCCTGCTTATCTTGCCAGCCAAGCTGCTGTCACAGTTGCCCACACACTGAAATTTTGGACACCTCTGCCTCATGCTTAACGTGGCAACTTTGGATTTGCTCTTTCACTGACAAAGTCAGTGGGAAAGTATTCTGGCTCTTTCTCCTTAGAGTGTGTGGAGTACTTCAGGAACCCAGGTAGCCTTTTGGCAGACAAATATTTCCTAAGCTTCCATGGAAGAAACAGCCAATGTCTTGGGTTACATTTATCTCAGAGAGACAGGGTTGTTGCGTGTGTTGCTCACGCATGTGAGCAAGAGTGTGTGGTTGCGTGTCCACTCAGAAGTCCACTTCCACCCCACGTTCAGATCCTAACTTCATCAAAGGACTGCCCTCACCAGTAACTTCAGCTCTGTGACCCACAGGTGCCCTTGTACTGGCCCCTTCCCTGACTTCAGCATCATCAACAGCCTCGTGGGGAGAGTTCAGCAGAGAAAGAGCCTCCCACGAGGCTACAGTTCAGCGGGGCCCACAGTACCTACAATTCAAATGGTATTCTGGAATCAATGAATCAACATCTTCTGCTTATAAATTAACGGAGACCTGGAGATATGAAGCCAGCAATTTGCCCAAGATCACAAATCTAGTCAGTGCTACTTTCCTGTGAGCACTAGGATTTGCTTCCTAGACCAAGGTCTTTTAATCATCATCATCTCATCAAAGATGATGACAAAGTGCTTTTAAAATACTATGTAAAATGTGTGCTCAGAGGTTAACAGAACAGGAATAAAACTGTGGATTGTCTTTGCCCTCCCATGCCAGCCTCCTGGAAGTTATCTCCATCCTCAATTTGTATTAATTCTTTAATTTTCAGTTTATTTCCCTAAACAAGCATCATTTGGGCAGCTAGGACAGTCTGGCCATGTAAAGACGGGGCTCACAATCACTCAAAAACAACTACAAAGTCGGGAAATGTCCATTAGCTGCAGGGATGACCTGACTCATCCACCATCTAAACCTTTGGCGATTTTGATGATACTCTGTCCAGACACAACTATGGAGTCTCACATATTTTCCATCTGTTATTTTACGCTATGCTTTTTAGATTTCTCCAAATTCTTATTTCACTGATACTCCTTCTTCTGCTATGATGTTGCAATTTGTAAAATCACTTGTCAATGTTCCTCCCTAGTTCTGGTCTTTTATCGAGACACTTTGTGGGACACGGGGCTGTGGCTGAGAGGATCTGTTTCTTTTTGAACTTGCACAGTCTGCTTCTTCCTGCTCATTGCATCTTCTGCAGTAGCAGATGCTGCTCGGGATGAAAGTGGGAGAACCTGTGAGGACTCGGTGGGCTGCTCAGCCTTGACCTCCTCAGGGGAAACTTTGTTGAAATGACCAGTGAACTCTCTTTACTGTGGTAAAAATACTGTAACGTGAATGGTGCCATTTTAACTGTACACTTTAGTGGCATTAATACATTCACAATGTTCTATAGCCACCACCACAACCTATTTCTGAAGACTCTGACTGATCAATTCAGCAGAGACTCTGCTTCCCGTCTCAGGCACCTTGTTTTCCGACTCCAGGCCACACTAGGTTGTATTTCTTCTTTTGTACCCAGCTTCTTTCACTTACCACATGGAGTCATCTATGTCCTGTGTCAGAACTTCATTCTTCTTTCTGCCTCAATAATGTCCCATTGCATGCAAATATCCCAACTGACCCATCTGTTGGTGGACTTTTGGATTACTTCTGTCACATGGATCACAATGCTGTGGCCATTGGTGTACCGGCCACTGTGGGGGGGAGTACGTTGGCATTGCAGAACTGTGTGAAAAACAGAAGGTTGGGGGCTAACATGGCCACGGTGTCTAGGTATGAGAACGGAGCCTCAGGGGACGGCTGAGGTACCATGAAGCCTTTTTGGTTGTGCTGCAATGAGGTTATAAGAGTGATCGGAAAAGCGAGCATCGTCGAGGGCTGAAGGTGGTGGGTTACGGTAGGGAACCGACTGCAGTGAGTGCAAAGTCCAGATGAGACGTCACGAGGGCACCAAGCAGCTCAGAAAAGAAAGGTCAGGTGTGAAGGAAGCAAGGAGTCAAACATGACCCAGGGGCTTCAGCCCATGTAGGCACTCACCGCTACTGGGGGGCTGCGAGCAGGAAGGACTCTCAGAGCAGTGAGGACTCTCGGAAATACTCTTCTAGTGGAAGCCAGCTCCTCCTCTGGCTTCACCACCACTTAGAAGCTTCTAGAAAAAAGTATCAATGATTCAAATTTGCCTCAGCAAAGACAGCTTCGCAAGCACGTGCATCTGCTCGTGCAGATACTGAGCACCATTCTGAATGGCTGGCACCTCACTTGGAGGTGGGCCACTGTCTGGAAGACACGACATCCAGGGGAGACCCATGAGGAACTGAGCAGACAGTACACAGCTCAAGTGATGCAGTCAGTTAGGAGATCTTGTTTTGCGAGTGTACAGCAGGGACAACGAGTGGGTAAAACCCAGAGAGGCTCATCTGAGCACAGACTGAAGGTAAAATTGCAGTGAGGGAAATGGTGAGGGACAGTGCCTGCTCCTACCGGGGCTGTGGCAGGGAAGGGGACCCTGGAGCGGTGATCGTGTCTGGGCACGTGGCCAGGAGCCAGATCACGGAAGGCTACGGACCTTGTTTGAAGAATTCAGGACTTTCCACTGAGAGCAACGGGAGGCCACATACACATTTTAAGTGAGGAGTGATACGATTAGACTTTAAACCTTGAGAGACTGCAACAGTTTAAGGGCTTGGGACCCCGAGGGTTGCCACTGTGCAGAGCTGCCGCGGCTGTCACAGTCCCTGGAATAGGCATTGTGGACGGATCAAAGAGGAAGTGGCGTTGTCGCTGACAGGCTAGGGGAGGGGCTGAGGACAGAAGTGTGAGCATCTCCCAGGTCTCTGTCTCATCTAACAGGACACCTGTGAAAACAAGTTCTTACTCCTGCTGAACTTGTCCTTGTTTTCAAATCAGATGTCCTTCAGTGTCCTGTAATTTTGCAGTGGCAAGTACAGCAGAGGGGCTGGGCAGCAATACAGAGATGGCGGGGCTGGTCTGCTGCCAGGTATGTGACACACGTGTGTTAATATCCACAGCTGTGGAGGACGATCTGCTCCTCATACCGTCTGTGGAACGACAACGTTCTAAGAAAGCATTTGTCAAAACAAAATGTCGTTGCTGAGAATGCAATTTTACATGCACCAATGGCCTGCCGCCAGAATGTATTTTTAGAAAAATGGAGCAGTCTAGTTTTGCTTCATGAGTAAGTGGTCATGAACATACAAGGTCTGTCCACGCAGGCTGTGACACGCATCTTTCCACTGGCTGGCATGGTGAGACAGGTGGGGAGGCATTTCATAGAGGGGACGTATACCACAGCTTGAAAATTAGAAATAATTTTGGATTCAAGTTCTAGATTCTGTGCAACTAAAAAACAGCTAGAGATGGGCTGGGGATTTAGCTTAGTGGGTTCTGGTGTCTGCCTTGCAAATAAGTGCAAGGGCCCAGGTTTGGTTCCCGGTTACCACATATAACAGTGCTGGGCATGGTGACTCATGCCCACCAGCAATCCGTATCACATACCTCAGTGCCTTGGCCATAGTGGCTCATGCCTGTAATCCCAGCACTTGGGAGGCAGAGGCAGGAGGATTTCTGTGAGTTCCAGGCTTAACTGGGCTAGCAGTGAGTTCGGGGCCAGCTTAAACTATAAAGCAACCTTGTTTCAAAAAAAAAAAAAAAAAAAAAAGCTAGGGTTGACTTCAGTAACAAAGCAACAGATGTTTCAGAGAGAAGCTGATACAGGGAAGTGAGTTACAGTAATTGTTTAGAAGACAGGGTCGCCCAGTCCCTGAGGTGCAGGCTCCAACTCACTGAGCCCAGGCAGAGGCACATGGCGGCCCTGTGAAGGTTCCAAGGAACACAGAGCACAGGAGCAAGGGAAACCAAGCCCAGAGAGAGGAACGAGACAGAGGCCACACTCCGAGCAGAGTCCTCATTTCTCTCACTACAGCAGCGCACATCTGGGCGTCCCAGAGTCTCTTCATCAGGCTTTGCAGTGCTCTTTGTCAGAGTCCAGAGAAAATACAGGGGCTGTTAAGGGGCTCAGTAAGACCATAACCAACGTTTTTACAGATTCTGTGTGATTAGGATGAAATCACAGGTTATCAGTGGGCTGCACCCAATTTATTTTTCTATTTATTCAAGAGAATCCTAAATTCTTGTTTTCTTACCATGCAGGACTTGACTCTTGGGGTGCTCTGAGCAGGGAGCTTTCCTGTGAGGTCAACAGCCATCTCTAGTGGAATTCTTCGGCTTGTGAAGTATAGTATCTAAGTTCCTTTGCGTGCTACTGCAGTCACAGCTAACGGAAACGAGACTGAGCACTGGACATGAGTCGGCCAGTTTTATGTATCAGTGAACTCTAGCGTGGAAACTACTGGATTAGGGAATGTGTGGAATTGACTAATCACTAAGTCCAAATGTCCAAAGCAGCAACGCCGCAGTCATGAGGCATGACTTGCAGTTCATCAACAGATCTCAGCAATGGTGACAGGAAGCCACTCCTGTGGCCATGCTTTAGTTGTGTCATGCAAGATACCATCTTGCCACACCTGTCAGCACTGCCTTCATGTTACTAGCTTTGAAGAAGCAACTAACCCATAAGCACTAGGAAGTTAATTCTCACAGCACGGGGAAGCTTGCAAGGGTCCCAGCTCCTTGTGTGGCTTCCAGATGAGCCCAGCCCCAGCGAACACCTGACTACGGTCTCCGAGAGGCCTGCAACTCTGTGCCTAGACTCCAGGAGACAACATGTTTCATGGAAAGCTGCTATTTTTTAAAAAAACAATTTTCCTATAACAATGAAAAACCAGATTTGGTATCAGGAGAAGGGTACCGTTGTCACAAATACCTAACTATGTGGGAAGGGCCTTGAATCTGAGGCGAGGAGCATCATGAAGAAAGAAAAGCAGGTTGAAAACATGTAGCCATTGACAATGTATAATTTCACAGAAAAAAAGAGTATTTACTGCTAAGGCCAGAGAAACATGAAAACATAGACCAGTGTTAGAACAGCTAATAAGGGTACAGTGGAGACCCAAACGAAGAATATTAAGCTGTACTCATGTAAAGAGGCCTAAGTGAAGTACTATATTAAAAAAAACCCCTTGATTGGCCATAGCAAGTAAAATGATGTTTAAGGACCAGCTGAAGAGTGACAGTCGTGCTGTGGGGCAGGCTTTTCTCATAGGCAGACTGATTTACTGCGTTCAAGGGCTAATGTTTCAGAGGTGGCTCTTGGGAGGATAAACAGCGCCCAGCAACACAGCCTGTTGAATTAGCAACAAGCCAAAATTTGACAATGAGGTTCCATGAGGTCCACTTTGAAGGCACTGCAGGCAGCCAAGCATTTCTATAAAGACATCTTGCTGGCACTGCCAACTCCGAGAAAGGTCCACACACTGTATGTGGCACACACATGCCTTCCAGTCCGGTACACACAGGACACATAAAGGAGTGAATGAGGCCCTTGATGTCACACGTGTTACCTTAGGGCTAGACACACTCAATACAGAAATTACCCAACGTGGAAAATTAGAGCTTTCAATGCATTTATCATTTTTATTTTGCTATGCAGAAACATCATTCACCACAGGGTGTAATGCAATTGACAGCATAATGGAGAATATATCTTTCTGAAGGCTATTTATAACTAAACACTAAATAGTTTTACTTACAGTGGAAAGTCTGTACAGTTTAAGGCTTGGCTCTGAACTAGATTGTAAATATGGACCAGATTTGGAAATAAAACTTTTTTCAAGTAAAAGATGAGAAGAAAATCAATGAAAAATATACAAGGAGAAAGAAACAAAGAAAGCACATAGCAAACAGAAGCCCACTGGGTTTTCTGGGAGTGAAAGTTCATAATATTGTAAACTAACAAAAACACAGGTTTTCTTTCGAAAACAATGACAATTTACATATTTGGGTTGTGTCAGGGAACTCTAGGAAGCTTTCCAGATGGAAGGCAGACCAAAGCGAACAATGAGGAAGCAATCACATTGATATGCTAAAATCAGTACTACCTTTGATCAGACTAAATTAGATGCACAAAGCAAGATTGTAAGCATTAAATATTCAGAAGGCCAGAGAGTCATTACTGTTTATGGGTGAGAATAACAAAACCCGGGGAAACAATTATAAGATTCAAGTTGTTTACTGAATAGAGTCGGTTATTGGCACATCTAATCTGGGATAAATTGGACACACTGGACCTAGACAGCTTCTAGCATTGGAGGGTAATCATGTATCTGTAAACAAAAGATCTGTCACCTAAGAAATTGCAATTTTGTTGAGACTTTAATAATAAACTGTGAGAGGCATGAACTGTTGACGTGTTACATGAGATCACGGTTTATACTCTTGGTTGTGAACGTGCAGGTACAGCTGAGAACTGAGACATTGTGTGAAAGGTAAAAATGCTGCTCGGTTGGTAATTTTACCGTTGCTTCATGCAGTATCAGTTCAGAGGTGCTGATTCAGATCGCTTTATCATGGAAAATCTCTGCCGGGGGTCTTTATCCGTGGTCAAGGTCAACTCTCCTGGGAATTCTCCACGGACAGATACAGGTCAGCTGGGTTACAAGTGGCAGCTCCTTAGAGGCTCTGGTTTCCTAATGGTTTGCAAATACTGGATTCATATGTAAGCTAAGCTATTCCTGTAGAAAAGAGATTTGACAAGTGACTCTAAGAATTCTGCCCAGGCCAAGGTCTGAGGGGATTTCTTGCAGGTAAAGGTACTCTTTCTTCATGACACTGTCACATGGCAGCCTACACTGCGTGATGTACTTTCTCTTAAATAATGACATCACCCCAGTGCCTGATGCTCCAGGAAGAAAATCTGCTTTCCCTTATCCCAATATACTTGCTGAATACTTTTAACATTTCTTTTTTCTCTAATGAATGCTACTCATATTTCTGAACCAATGTTAGAGCACTTATTTATTGAGTATCTGCAGTGTTTTATCCCATAAGCACATGTGCAAGTTCAGCGGGCGCACCCAGCATTCAAAGCCCTCACAAGGGCTGCTCACGCGAGTCCGTGCACAGCTGGGAAGATGCAAGACAGGTCTGTGCACACACAGAGGCCATGGTGTACTCAGGACGTTGCTACACAGCAAATAGCAAAGCATGTGGTTCTGGGAGGAAAATAGGACACATGGCTCTCTCTCCCAAGAGATGACACTTCAAGTCATCGCAGTGAATACAGAAAGTAGATGACATCTGAAAAGAAAGTGTGTGCCCAAGTTTCAAATTTAAAAAAAGAAAAACAAAACCAAAAACACGTACAAATCATAAGCAGGCTGTGACCAAACACAGTTGAAGAGCAAGCTTCCAAGGGAGGATATTGTTATCAAAAGGAGAAAAGGTCTATTTAATCTCCCCTTACTTGGAACACACAAATTGCACCTCTCAGAACAGAACTGTGTTAGTTCTGATCAGGCCACAGGGCAAATAAAATCAAACTGGACATTTCAGGCCAGACAGTGGAAAGAACGGGGGTGTAGGTTAGAAGCCAACTCTGGTGAGACCTCAAGGGATGGCTCTGTTTTTCCTTTCTCCTGTCACTGGCAGTAAAGTTGGAACTTTCCACTCTGAGACGAGCTGGCGTCCAGTTCTCCATCCTTTTGATCACCAGCCCCACTGATGCCAGTGAGGGAGAAAAGGAAAGGAGGGAGCAGTAGAAAGATGAGAGGGAAAAAGCTCATGCCACATGCCAGCCAGGCGAGCCCAGTGATCGATCGGAGCCGCTCTTACCTCGGGTCAATCCTCTCCGTCTTCCGGTGTGATCTCTGTCTCTTTATGGACCACTACTTTGGTCACTGACATGTCAGGGTGCTGCTCTTTGGCTTCCTTAATTGCCTGAGCCAGCGCCTGTGCCCAGGAAATCACAGAAGGGCAAAAACAAAGAGGAGGTGGGACATACGTGAGCAGCAGCGAGGTGAGACTTAGGAGCCCGATCTGTGTCCACTGCTTACACATGAGATACAGTGATTACAAAAGGAACCGAGAACCACACTCGGGAGTTAATTCAGAAAACTTCCCATTACACATGCTGGGCTGGAAGAAGCGCCGGTGGGGCTGAGGGGTCAACGCGTTTGTCTCTGCCAAGGGGGCTTCCTGCTTCGTAACCCTACCTGGTCATGATCAATGTCAGCATCTCCTGTGATGACTATCCTCTTCTCAATCCTCGTCTCCGAGATGCCCCCTTTCACAGTCTGGAGGAAACAAGGAGGAGCGACAAGAATTTACTCACGGCGGGGACAGTGTCGTCTGGGAACAGCAGAAAGGGTGGCAGCTCCGTGCGGCACTGGCACTCATGGGCCAGGGCTGTAACACGGGTCTGTGTCAGTCACTAAGCAAGGTCAACTCCAGGAACAAGGACACTGAGAAGCCCGTTGGGTTTGGGAGGCCAGGGTTTCTGGAAGACCTGCCTTGCGTCCAGCAGCAGAGCGAGCGGTGAGAGCAGGGTGCGAGGATAAATATTCGGGTGTACGGGGCTAGTGTGCCATAAATACAGAAGCTGGAAGAGCTCCTTTTGCAGCTAAAGCACCCAGCAGCCCCAAATCCAGTCTCTCTGCTCTGACAGCCGTGCCTGTCAGGCGCTCCCAGTGAGAGCCTTCTCTGCTCCACCTGCTTACTTTGGTGATGTGCGTGGTCGTGGTGGTGCTGGTGGTCTCCGAGGTGATGGTCTGGGCGCTCATCAGCACGCCTGGCTCCAGATCGGCCCCGACATCGGCCTGTGGAATCAGAGATGCAAAGCCCTTGTTCACAGCCCTGTAGAAGCTTCTGTGCTTGTCACCGAAAAGCCCAGCCGGCCCCCCACGGCTGTACACTGCCTCAAGGACGTGGCCAGCTGCACACTGAGAATGCTCAGGAAAAATGCAAGCTGCTAATAAACAGGTAAGACACCTTTTTACTTCTCAACATGTCAGTAACACAGTCCAGGAGCTGTTGACTCAGCGTTTACAGTGCATGGTGAGGGCCATGAGCAAAAGGTATGCCGATGGATTCCAGAGACCCCAGCACCTAGGTGCTAGGTGTGCGCTGAGGTTCTGGAACCTGGCCCCACAGATGCGGGGAGATGCTCCCAAGAGTGCAGCCTCCTCAGTCTGGGAGCTTTCTGATGTGTGAGGGCTGAGCAGAGCCAAGGCAGCACAGACAGTGCAGAGGTCTGAGCAGTGCAGGATGGAGTGAATACGCCCTGTGGCTGTGGCCACAGAACTCATTTCTGAGGCTCTTTTTGTTGATTTTTTTTTTTTTTTTCAGAGAAGGTCTCGCTTTGTAGTTCATTCTGGCCTCATATTTACTATGTAGCCGAGACCAGGCTTGAACTCACAGCAATCCTCCTGCGTTTGCCTCCTGAGTGTTGGGATTACAGGCATGAGCCCCCACACCCAACACTGTGGTATGTGGTTACTGGGGATTGAACTAGGGACCTTGTACTTGCCAGGCAGACGCCAGAACCACTAAGCTAAATCTCTGTGTTTTTGTTGATTTTATCAGTACATTTTATATACACATTATGATCACAGTTGACATTGAGAATGTGTACAAGTACATGACACATCTTAAATTTGAGGTGCTTCTATGCTTCACGGTATGTTAAGATCTGGTTAAGTCACTCGCTGCTCCGTGCTCAGGAATACAGTTAACAGATCTCATCAACAGACATGGTTGGGATGCGCGATTCCTAAAGCTCATCAACCAAATACTTGTCGCTTTAGACAGAAACGCATGAGGCTGGGTCTGCACAGATTATCTTACCTGTGATGATTCGTACGTGATGGTTTTTGTCTCTGTATGAACTACTGGCACTTCCTTGGTAGAAATTTCTAGTTTTCCATCTCCTGGAGAAACACCGCCAAAACTGACAGCTTCTGTCTTCGCAGCTGGCTGTGGCAGGACAAGAGGGTAAAGGGCAGTCACAGTTTGAACAGTCTCAGGTTTCTCCTCCCTTCTTGGGGTCTCAGTACTTGATGTAAGCACGGATTAACATGAAGAAGTGTCTAAATATTACACTGGGATCAGCTGGGTAATGAGGCACACAGCAAATATAATTCCGCCTACCGCACGTCCATAGTGTTTGTAATACAGAAAGACCCAGGACATTCTGGGGAAAAGTTTTTGAAAAACCTACCATCCTTATGTCTCACCCTTTGATCTCATATAGTAATCTTGGAGTCAAAACTTTAAGCCTTGTAATAATGCAGAAAGGCAGAACAAGGATTTAGACACTAGTGCCCAGTATGCTCAGGAATTTCAATAAAAGAGAAAACAGAATAATTTCCCGGCACCTGGAAACTGGACAGATGTGAATTTGATCCTCTGAATGAATATATTATTGATGAGAAATAAATCTATCAAATTTCCTGACATCTTAGTCAGCCGTTCCTCCCTCGGGTTTACTGCCAATGATGTGATTCCCGTGGCAGAAGCCACTTCCCGGAGAAGGAAGTGCTGTTTACTAATAATAAACAGATGCCCGTGGTGGCGCCAAAGCTGGACGGCATGCCGGAGAAACCCAACCGCCATGAAGGAGGAAATGAGAGGAAAAACAGACTATGCACAGGCGAGGGCGGCTGTTAGACCCAGCTGTCCCTTCACCTATCACGTTATTTCAGCGCTCGGAGCATCGTTACGTACTCCTCACCTCCGAATGAGCCTTCGGCTCTGAAGTTTCAGAAACACGGATGGCGGCTCCCTGGTCCTCCACTTGCTTGTGGGAGGCAGGGGCCATCTCTTCTTGTCCTGGGACAGCTCTATCGGCCTCCGTCCCTCTCGTCTCTTTCGCGTCGTCAGGGAGAGCAGAGCCCTCCTTCCCCTTGGTGCCAGACGCATCGCCGGGCGCAGGCTGTGCCGAGGTGTCCGCCTCGTCCCCCGCCGTATGGGAGGCGTCCCCGCTGGCGTGCACTTTCATCACGCGCCGCTCCTCCACCAGCACCGTCTCCTGCTCCACCTTCTCCACGCAGAGAGGCTGGTGCTGCGGGGTTGTTTCCATCTCTGCTTCGCTGGACTCCGTCTTGGTTTCCACCTTCTGTGTGAGAAAGAGCGCATGGTGTCAGAGTGACTCTCTGTGTACTGAAGGTCAAAACAGAGGCAGAAATGAAGACCTAAAGCCACACTGAAGCCAGAATCAGTGCTGACAGTCAGAAGCTATGGCAGAACATCAGCTTCCGCTGCCCTCACCAGCCCTCGGGCGCCAGCCCGACACACGCTAGGACCCACGCTGCAGCTTCAGAGCACTCACGACAGCTACAGACCAAAAGGGGCGCAAAAGCATCCAAATATTCGTGTCAATGTTGGCTGCTTTCTTAGATGCAGGAGATGAGCTCCGATGCTACTGCAAGCTAAATGCTATTCCATTTTCTCAACATGATCAGCACTGAATATGTAGAGTGTGTTCTTGAAATGGAGCTGAAGGCACATGACAGACATGCTCAGTGGGCACAAAAGACAAGCAGGGAAGTCGGTGAGATGCTGAAGGCAAAGCAACTTGAAGCACCAACGGCAGCGGCCACAAGCCAGACAGCAAGGCAAGCGCGCACATTCAGAAGCCAGGACAGAAGAAAGGGCACCTGCACCCAGCTCTGCGAAGTGGAAGTCACCCCGCCTATGAACTCTGTGGGCCTGCGCGCCGACTCCAGCAGGCTGAAGATTTCAGAGCCATCCATGAGCTTGTCTCCGGAAGACTGCTTAGTCTGAGTGAGGAGAGAAAGACAGAGTCAGGCACGCGAAGGAGACGCTCTGGGCGACGCCGATGCGCATTCTCAGCTCGGTAGACAAACTGGAGGCAGAGGAAAGGGGGAGGAGGAGAAATGAAGGGATCCAAGGTACAGACTTGGGCAACAGGAAAGGGTGGGAGCTAAAACAGCGGAGTGGAGTGACCGTGAGCTGCCGGCAGGAAAGCAGAGTTGTTAGGAGTGAAGGGCGCGACTGCAGCAGATCATTTCCCCCCTTCATTGCAAGCCACAGCAGCACTATCACACCTCGGGAACGCGCAGCTGGGAACGAAACGGAAAGTGTCACAAGGCTGACTTTGGACTGCGGTACGGATCCAACCATGAAACAAACCAAAAAGCTGGGCTGGCTGCTCTCAACGCAAAGCCAAGCAGCAAGAGAAACGGGAAGGCTCAGGGTGAAGGGCACTGCCTCGAAACGTCATGCTGGATCGTAAGCTGTGGCCGAACGAGAGCCTCTGGTTACCACCACTCGGGATGCGGACGACTCGGTGACGTAACGAGCGGTGGCAACCGTGACGCCGCACTCCGGGGAATACCTCCATTCAGACAGGCTCTTCCTCCGCGGACCAAAGAGTCCCACCTTTAGCACCTCGCCCTCGGGAGCGTGCTCCGCTTTACCGAAGCGGACACTTTCGGGGTGAAGGTGTGCAGCCACCTCCTCCGGCAGCCTGGGGGCCTTCTTGAGGTCATCTTCTGGACTCTGCAGGCGGGATGCAGCTTCCTTGATGGGCGTGAGGGATTCCGACAACTTCCGCTTTGGCATCTGGACCTCAGGTCCCCTCCGGGATTTGTCATCGGCCAGGGCTTGCAGGACCTCGAATTCCGCCAGGATGGGAATGACCTTCCCCGGCTCCGACGCGCCTCTCCCCGTTTTCTGAAGTCCGTCCAGGGTGGGAGGCTGGGGCGCCCTCTCTCCGTCCTTCCCTTTCCCTGTCATCGTAACGATTCTTCCCGACACGGTGTCGTAGGACTTCCCCAGCGTGCACAGTTTCCGCCTGTTCTCGTCTCTGAGCTGCACCTCCCGGGCCAAGTCGTCCAGGCTGCATGCTTCAGCGGTGCCGGACTTCAGCAGGTCCGCTGGGATGTCACCTGTTCTACTGCTCATGGTCACCACCTTGTAAGTTACAATCTTTCTGGAGTCACCATCAGCTACCTCAGTGGGTATTTTGTCTACAATAACCCAGTCCTCTGTGCCCTATATTTGAAATACAAAAGCTAGATTAGAAATGCTGACGTTCTCTCAGTTCTAAAATGTGAATCCTTTAAGGAAGGGGGCATAAAAAAAATGAAGATGTGTTATATGCATGGACCAACTCCCCAGGGCACATGTAATCATCATGTACTGCAAAGTTGTACTAATTAAAACTTTTTTAAAAATCAGGGCTAGTGCAGATCCCCAAAGATGAGTGTGATCAGAATGTTTACCTAAAATGCACCAAGGAAAAAAATCAGGGCTAAAACTTAAAGGCAGGAGGTCTGCACAGGATGGGTGATTTTATCTAACAACTCTGGCTGTCGTGTCTCTGCATCTGACCCCCAAGCTGAAGCGCTTCCTCAGAGCTGCAGCTTCTGAGGTAGGTATTTCTTTGAACTGGAGATATTTTGGTGGTACGTTTTGCAAGAACTGTCTTTGACTTTACGGTATACTTCTGATTATTCTGTACTTCAAGATTAGGTAACACTGTTGAAGTTGGGCAAGTTACTAAGCTTTAGGTGTATGGACTCAACAGGATAGTTTCCACATTAACTATAGTACTATGTTTCATACCCTGGTCTTTCCTATAGAACCTGCCACTCTTCTATAAATTTCTGTATACGCCATTTTCTCTATTTGTCAATCGCACTTCCATAAATGGGCAAGCAAATCCCTGGTTGTACTTACTGTCCGGTAACTACTGAGTGTGCCTGATTTCAAGGCATATAATGAAACCCTGTGTCTCTGAAGGATCCTGCTGGGTCCCTTTCCAGACAAGCCTCAGTGGTTTGTACAGTGTTCCGATGTTAACTGCAAGTGAAGTTCACTGTCTCAGTAACTTGTCTTCTACTTTGCTTGGTATGAGTTCCAAAAAGGTGGAAAAAGTAAAATTTAAAGACACTTTTGCATTTAGGGGAACCTAAGAGGATGAGATGGGTAGCAGGCTAAGGAAGGAAGCCAAACCGAATCAGGAGCGAGACAACGCGGAGGCTTTCATCTTAACTCGGAGATTCTCTATTTTCACATTGATCACAGGCTGAAAACTGAAATTTGACATAAGTGTTACCTGAAGAAAAATGATCACAGATTGATTTACATGTGGGTTTGGACTAGATGAATTGGAAAAATAACCTCTAGTGTCGATGGGACAGTTTTCTGGAAAGTTATCTGATGAGGAAAAGCCACAGACCTGGCAGAATCTCCTCCTAGCATTTTCTGTATCACACTCGGCTATTGAGAAAACCAATACAAACTCAGAACTTTCAGAATCAATCAAAGTCCCCTAAATCAGCACTGTTCTGTGACTACAAACAGGTAGCATAGGGTTGCAGTAAGGTAATTGTCAGAAAGCACAGTCATAGTGTTTCAATCATAATACACACAGTCATCTAGAAGTCTTAAAGAAATGACAGGTAACCAAAACATCATGAAAATTCTCTTCTCCCTTCCCCAGAATCTGAGTAAAAATGAGATCCTTACCTTAGATTTAAACCAGATACATTTCAAAAGGAAAATATAAACGAAAGACACTTCAGTAACACGCAGTTCAGAAAGGACAGTCCCTTTTGGGAAATCCTGTAAGTTTTTCTTTTACCTGAGACTCAAGGAATGCAGGACTTCCTTGCTGCAAAAATATAACTTTTTCAGAAATCTCTGTTTCTTCTTTGGTCTGTTTGAATAAAGGGGGTTGGGTTGGAGAAGAGGAAGTAGACAATTTCCACAAAGGAAAGTTAGGAAGAGTTCTTTTATTGTAATATATATGTATATATATCTATATCTATATCTCTCTAGACAGATATATAGATAGATACATGTATATATATTTATTGCATTCATTAAATTTTTCAAGTAAATTATTGTTCACTGATTTGGAAAATGGACTGAAGCCATCTCAAAATTAAATTATTATTCCAAAGAGTGACAGATTATCTTCTGAAACTTGGGTGCTTATATGTACCAAACACTTTTTATTTCTATGCGACACACAAGAGTGATATAAAGGATTTCTGCATCTGAACACTGTCCGTGCCACAGCTTCTAGGACACCACAGAAGTGAGTATTTGAAGGAAATGTGAAGAAACTTAATAAAATCTGAATACATTCCAGTTACATTAGATTGATTTCTTTGTTGTGCTACAAATAAAAAAACCTCAACGTCTGAACTTTTATAACATGGAGGCTTTGTTAGTTGGTTTGGTTTACTGGTGTAGTGGGTATTCAAGCTAGGGGCTTCATACTTAGCTAAACCCCTAGCCCTTCCTTGAAATTTTGAAACACAGTCTTCATAATTGGCTAAACTGCTAGTGAACTCATGAAACTCTGCCTCAGCCCCTCACAGTACTGAGGCTGTAGCTAAGTACTTCCATGGTCCACTATGAGTAATTCTTAAAGGCTAAATTCAAAATATGTCAGTGGAAAATTAAGTAGACCAAATCCTATTGTAACTTATAAAATTAGAAATACGGTAAATAGGGGCCAGGGATCTAGTTGAGCGGTTCTGACATCTGCCTCGCAAGCTCAAGGGACCACAATGCCTGATGTGGTGACTCATGCCCATCAGCAATCAGTACCACACACCACAATGCCAGGTGTGGGGGCTCACGCCTATGATCCCAGCATTGGGAGGCAGAGGCAAGAGGACTGCTGTGAGTTAGAGGTTTGCCTAGAGTACACAGTGAGCTCAGGGCTGGCCTAAACTGCAAAAATGAAACCCTGTCTCAAAAAAAAGAAAAAGAAAAGAAATACAGTAAATATATGATGCTGTGAATTAGGTACTTTACTTCTTAATTTTTATTCCTTTCTTTTACATTAAGTCAGCATAATTCAAGGAGGGACCACAGGAACCACCGAGCCCATCTGCAGCGTGCAAATCCACAGAAGGGGACTTTGGAAAATTGGTCTAAAAAAGATCATTGAAAGTTCAAAGTTTCTGGAAGAGTGAGTGCCTTAAACATGGTATAAGTGATGTAATTTTACTGGGAATCTTGACCACTCTCATTTGCCTATTTATCTCTCCACAAGTGTACTCTGAACCAATTGCTGGCAAGAGGCGCTGGGGTGTGGATCACGTTCCCTCGCGCGGCCTCGCGGGAACGGGCAGATTCTGACTGTGCCAATCTCAGGTGACCCCTGCTGATAACAAAGCCAAACATGACCAGTCACAGTAGAATTTGGGACAACTCATTTCCAAAGGAGGACAGAAAGTCTATTCTGCTGCAGTTTTGGAGGAAGGACTTGGAAAAAATAAAATGTGCCACGTGGATTCATCAAGTGGGTTTTTTTTTTTCCTTAAACTTTCAATCATAGCTTCTTTTCTAAACGGAAATGAGGAACAGGAGAGAAGGTCAAAATTATAGGCGCTCTTCAGAATAACACTGCCGGGCCTCTAATTATCATCACCAAGCTAAATAGTAGTCCTAAAATGAAAATGTTTTTAAAAAGTTCAGCAGCTAACTAGTGGTTTTCAGCCTCCTTTGCTGTCTGGAGCAAATAGATTTTAAAACTGTGAGTCTCATCATTGGAATTATCAACACAGGCTATTGTGTACGTCACAATGAAAGCAGGAAGTGTAAACGGACAGGCTTGAGAACTGAACTGTAAAGGAGAGAACTGAAGTCTAGAGGTGGTCAACTTCCCACCCAGGAAGTTCAGTTCCTGGAGAAATGAGGCGGGACCAACAATGAAAATCTGATCATCTGAAGTGTACGTTACTGGAGTTTGGGATCGAGTCTGATGAGTACCCGAACTGTCTCACAGTCACTCAAGTTTACACTTGAGAAATGATGTTCTTCCTGGCACAGAGAACTCACAAAACTGTGCTTCATGCCTGGGTGACTACGGGGTACGACAAACAGACTCCAGGGAGTCGGTGAATTTGAAAATACAGAATTTGTCAACAGGGGCGCCTGGCCCTAGGGATTAGTATGTAGCGAACACACCTGCAAATCCACCACTCATGAGGGGAGGAGGACAGCACTAACACTACGCATGCGTGAGTGGATACTGCATTTTGACTGAAGTCTGGGGACTTTTAGAATCCAAGTAACTGCTAAGTAATAATATATCTCTCTTGTGGACTGTCACACACAGTGTCACAGGACTCAGCTGCACACGGACACTCCCAGGCACCTCCCGATGCTGGGGGCGGGGTGGGCTTTGACTACATAGGGCTCTCTGTTTTCCGACGTTAACGAGGCCTTGATGTGGGGCTGTAGGCCTCCTTGCTAATCATCTATTAACTCAGAGATCTGAAACTTGAAACCAGCAAAATGCCTATTTTATACTATAAACACATTGATTTCTCAGAATATAATCATCGTTATAAGTCCAAGACATATTTCTAAAACTCAAATTTTCTTCTACTCTTAAATTGGTAGTGTATTAAAGAAAATAATTACTTAGGATTCAATCACTATTGATTTTTTTTAAAAAGGCTGAAGATAGTCACATTAAATACATGATGTTGTTAGATTGTTTATTCCAAAAACATTGTTTTATCTCTAAGATTTACAAAAAAGTAAGCTCTACTCAGTCTGGGAACACTGACACAAATATTATTACTCTGGTTCTGACACAAATATTATTACTCTGATGTATCAGTTTTTAAAAATTAAGTTAAATATTTCCATCTAGAAACTGCTGGTGTAAATGGCTACTGGTGCATGAATGTGATGTGAGCCATATTAAGTAAGAGTCACTGTGATCAAGATGCTTAGTAGTGAATTTGATTGGCTCGGAGGCCGTCTGAGGGATCAGGGACGTGCACTGCGGGGTTGTCTGGGTGGGTCCTGGTGGTGCGACCTTCCCTGTGCCTTTCTCTTGGATCCTGTTGCCTTGCTCTGCTTCCCAGCCACTGCATATGAAGGTAGCCTTGCTCTCTCACCATCATATTCTTGCACTGGAGCCAACCAGCCATGGACGGTATCTCCCAAAACCATGAGACCAACGGGCCTCTGTGCCTTCAAGTCACTGGAGTTGGGTCCCGTGTCCCAGTGACGAGGAAGCTGACTGATGCCGCAACTGATTGTGAAAATGTTCTCCTTTCAAATATGCTTTGTGGGTGTTTAGCAAGGAGGATAAAATGATCTTTTATGCTTTTCGCAAAATAAGTACCAGAGGCTGTGGTTTTAATATAAAAGTCAAGGGTATTTACAGCATGAGAACATTCTGATTAGTTCTGCAGGCTACTCACAGGGTCCCGACTGGACTATAAATGCAGACTTACCCAGCAGGTAGGTCTTGGAGAAGAACGGAGGGGCACACAGCCCCTGCCTGGCCTGGGGCTGAGTGAGAGTGAGGCCCGTCCCCGGCCACGGAAGAGGCCTCACAGCTGCCTTCCCGCGCCTCTTGGGGGAGCAGGCTTAATCTGCCTTGTTTTTAAGTTTCACTCTGGGCCAGCTCCTCCTGCCATTTCATCTGTGCCGTGTGGAGCCTGAGCTAGAACTTCCTCAGGCGCCAGAAAGTTTCTAAGCCTGCCTCTGGGGCTGGCAGTCTGGACAGCCAAGGCACGCTGCTCTCCTACAGAGGATGTGCTTCTTGGACCACCCAGGAAGCCCCTTCTTGGCCTCTCCAGGGTTGTCCTCCAGGTTTTTGTTGCTGTGGTTTGTTTCTGCACTAACAGAAAAGTCCTTCATATCCAGGTACAGCCCTGCACAGTCAAAATGTCACCTCATTTCTGTAAATCATTAACACTCTTGGGGTTTCTGCAGCATTATTCTTTAAGATCCAAGGTTTAATTGCAAGTTACAAAAGTTAGTAGTTTAACAGCTCTGACTTTCTAAGTCCCCTTGTCTATTTGCAACTTTCTTTAAATACTCTATTACTAAATGTAATTCCCAGTGGCGCCCCCTGCTGGCTCCATATGTGTCGGCAGGGGCAGAGGTGGCTGGCTGCTTTTTGTTTTGCTTAAGGTGCTGTTTACTTTGCATGTCTATAAACTAATCGGGTATCTGACACCTTTTATGGGCAGAATATTACTTACAAAAGAAACAGCAGAAATAGTGCGAGCCAAACTTGACCAGTTACAGTAGAATTTGTGGCGGCACAACTGCTAAGGGTTATTTTTAGTAATGCAGGGACTGTTATATTTGAGTGATACAAAACATGAAATTTTTGTCTCTTGAAACTCAAGCAGTTTGAATGGAACTGGTGTCTAATGGTTGGCAATAATACTTCTCATTTATTCTGCATAAAAGACCTTTGCAAAGTAATTCAAATGGATATGTGCGTCTTCCCTTCTCTCTGGGACTGGAATCTCATGAATGGAGTGATAGGGGATCTTGGCCACTTCTGATAAGCAGCTTTCAAAGGAGCTTTAGAAAATGATCACAAAGGGTGTAATTTGATTCTTATTTTCACTCCAAGGACTTCAGTGCTGCATAGAGACCACTGTTTAAAGGCTTTTTCTCTCCTAACGAGTCTAAGTTTTAATTTTCTAGTCTGTCTCAGCTTCTTTAACAAGTACTTCACAATGAAGCGATCATGGTCTGAAGGGGGCTAATCAATACAATGCTTGAAAGATGCACTTTTGAAAACTACTTCTTTTGAAAGTGAGATAAGGAAGACTCTACCCTGTGAGATTGTGAGACCGGCACTCTAGCCTGGAGTCCCACACGGTGACCATGCCAACCCTACTGGTGGAGTCCTCCAAGGCTGGACACCCAAGAAAGCTTCCCAATACTGGAAAGTCCTACCTCAGAAGAAATCTCTGACCCCCTTGTTCCCCCCTGAAAAAAATCACACGCAACAACTGGATCTAAGTAAAAATAAAATAAAATACTACTTTACCTATAAAATACTAGTATAGTCTGTCAGAGTTAAATGTGTCATAAAATGCTACCTACTTCAAGCCAACAATACACACAGCTGTCACCTTGCAATTGAGGAGAGACATAGCTGCGTTTTCTGGGTACCCCCTCAGTGCAGAAGACAGCGTGAACGCACTACGCCAGTATCTCAGCTCCCCCAGTGGCGACACCTAGGTTTACGGTCAAGACTGCTGTCTGCCAGTGGTCCCTGGTCCACCCCTCCTCCTGCTCACACTGCACTCCGCTGCTGGCCTTTGAAGCACTGCGGATCTCGTCATCTCCTGTGACAAGAGGGGAAGCTCTCTACACAGCTTGCCCAATTCTTTCCAGGTCCAAACCCTGTGGAGGAAGGCCGCAGAGCTGGGACAGTTCCGCCCCGAGCGGGCCCCGGGCACTGACCTCTTCAGGCACAAGGGGCTCGATCATCGGTGCCTCCTCTTGCCTGGCGGCCAGTCGCACAGGGGAGGTAGAGAGCCTCTTCTCCCACTCATTCGTCACGGCAGTCTCCGTGGAGGTCTCTAGAAATGTTCTTTTCAGCTCACTGATGTTGGTTTGGTGTTTCATCAGGTCATCCTGAGTTTTGTCTAGCTCCTATGTTTAGAACATAAAGAATCAACAGTCATTTCTACGTGCTCTGCTTTAGCTTTTTAAAAAAACAGTGTCAATCTCATTAGTAGTCAAAAGAAAAGAGAATTTTGATCAGGGCTCATGACACCACCACAAACACTCTGGTGAAAATGTGCTGTTTCCAGGGAAAAGAGAAAGAAAAAAAAGTCGGGTTTCACGTAGGGTTACAAAACAAAAGGACTGTAAAAGGCAAAGTGTAAGGAGAGTAGCTCGCACATACCCAGAGAATCAAAACAACTACACAGAGGGAAAGGATCTAAATCTGGGAGAGAGGGAGAGGCTGCAGTTAGCCGCGGGGTCACCCGCTGATAACAGGTGCACACACAGTTCATGCATTATGGTATGAGGCCACAGGGTTACCACCAGAGGACACGGCACACGGGCATGCACTGGTATGTACCAATACCAACCTCTAACATAAGATTACTATGTTTGACATACACATTTTCACCCTTTATTCGCTTAATCAGACTATTCTGAAAAAAGTGGAGAAGAAAGGGAGAGGTAAGGGCCAGCACTGGCACGGCGTCGAATGCCATCCTACACACACACACCGCCGACACGGCGCCAACTTCAGAGCATGCTGACACGGCCGGACACGAGACAGGGACTCGTCACGCACTGGTGGGGGGTTCTGTTTCGTTTTCAGTTTTCTACCTGTGCCTTGAGCTCTGCATCTTCCTCCTGGTCCGACTGCCAGCATCAAGAAAGAGTGGGAGATAAAGTCTTACCACGCAGCTCACTGTGAGACAGAAGCGCTCTGGTCTCTGTGAACGCGCAGTGTGGTCCCAGCGCCCTCGCGCACGCTCTGGAACCACCGCGTCCCCTCACACACGGCTCAGGACGCTCAGTGGGAAGAGGGGAGTGAGGGCCCCTCGCTCAGAGGGTCTCTGGCCTGACAGCGTGTTCTCGAGCCCCTGGCAGGCTGATTCTGGAAGTGTGTGGCGTGCAGCTCTGAGCGTGGCCTCACTATACAATGATGGCGTTCTGGGCAGAATAAATCGCCACAATGACGCTCTGGGCTCACTGCGCCCGCACAGGTGGGAGGAGGACGGAGTCTTAAAGATCTGAACACAGAGGTACCTACGATTCACAGCCACTTTGGAACCTTAACGTTTTTGAACCTGTCAACACTTATCAAATTGCAGAGGGCAAAAGTCCCATGTAGAGTAAGCACAGATGACCGGAAAAAGAAAACGGGTGCCAGCAGCCGCCCAGAACACTATTATTTCTTTAAAAATGAGAACAGAGCAATTTTGGAGTTTAAAAATTCCCAAATTAAAACAAAACGACAACAACAAAAAACCCTCTGGAAGCCACTTGATGTCCTTATTTTTCTAATTTTAAGAACCTGTCTAATCTATATCTGAATGCCAGCTCAGGGAAGCTGTGTCTTGCCATGGCCGTGACCAGGCCTGGGCTGTGGCACCTGCAGTCCAGTGCGGACCTGGATGACAATGGTTTATCGGGTCTCAGCTTTCTTACTGCTGACAAGTGCCAGGAGCTCTGCTCTGCACATGCTCCGCAACGCTCTTGCTGGGCTGGCTGCTGGGGGGGGGGGGGATGGGCACTTGGGCTCCAGGACACCCACACCTCAGTGTTGGTGTGGTGCGAATTCTTCAGCATATGTGTGTGTGTGTGTGTGTGTGTGTGTGTGTGTGTGTGTGCATATGTGTAAGAGGGTGTTGACAGCACTTGCACTGTATTTTTAGGCTTCCTATGGACCTAGTTACACTTCGTTTGCATACTGTAAATGCTTTGTAACAAATTTAAAAATCACTATAGAAGCTTTAAGTATTATTAATAAAATATTTATCACTTCTAACACATATTAAGCTACTGGCAATACTTATCAAATATATTAGCCATGCAGTCAATGAATGCTCACCAAACCAAGGTATAGCTGACATAGAAAGTTATGAACTTGTCACAGATTTACTATGAATGCTTCAGAGAATCTGGATGATGGTTTTACATTATTATCTCTTACTTTAATAATTATTATTTTTAACTCTGGCATTTCTTAAGGAAGAAACTTAATGAAACGCCACTACACAGTACTTTTTCTGAAGATATTTTCAATGAAGCAATATATAGAGGTCACTTACCAAATATTTGTTCCTAAATATCCAACCTGAAAATACTGTTAGGATTGGATGATATAAAAGACCACACACAACCAAGAGTTTATCACAGTGTAAAAACTAAATGTGGCCAGCACGGAGGGAAATAAACATCCTGACTTCTATTACTATACATACATACCCACTTTAACAGAAATTTTAATTAAATACTGGTAGGGCAGATTTTAAAAATGACACAAGGCACACACATTTAATGTGTCCTAACGAATTAACAAAGGAGAGAAACAGTGCACCACCTCCCTGCTCCATGTGCCTTACTTCCCTCAGCACACTATTAGTGGTAGCGTGCACACTTTTTTAGAGAATTCACCTATGGTGACTTACACGATAGGTAAAGGCTAATGCACTGAGTTGAGGTATTATTTTGGCAGATATCACCAGACCACATGGGACCGTAAGACACATTTGTGTCTTGCCAATAAGATTCCTGAAGCAACAGTCTCCCTCTCCCTTCCACACATCACGGTTTCACACACAGCCTCTCCTTTGAATGGTGTGATCTTTTCTAGACAATATCATCAGTTTGTGCAGGTCATTCTCAAAATGTGAGTCTCCTGGTTAACAGGATCAGCAGAGGGCTTGTGAGAAGCACCTTCGCAAGCCCGTCCAGCCCTTGTGAATGAAGCCTGCGGCTGGGCCCTTCTGGAGTCTGGCTCAGCCAGAGCTCCACCGAGGAGGAGTCCAGGCCACACACGCACCCAATGCCCACTGTGAAATTCAGGGCGGTCCCCACTGTGGGACTTCATGTGTGTCGCCTGTACACAGGGCTGCCCAGGGACTGCCCCTGGGCCCCTCGGAGCTGGCTTGGCCATACCCACCTCGGTGGCAGTGGTCTCCCCGTCGGCCGCAGTGTCTGTGCGCTCGCTGTCCGTCTGTTGACCACAGAAGTGATCAGGTTCCAGGAGGAAGGCAGGGACAGAAAACAAACCCGTCTAGTCAGACATGGACATGCAAGTGGACGTCTGTCTTGGGGTCTGCAGCAAGTGACCCCCCCCCCAGGGTTGAGGCTCTGGCCAGGTGCAGCGCCGGCCTGGACACTACTCTTGTTCCCCTCCCACCGAGAAAGCACATCTCAAAAAGTCTCACACGGACAAGACTGAGGTTGGCCCAGTGTTCTCATTCCAGTCACACTGGAAAGGTCAAAGAGAATGTGTATTTCCATGAAAAGCTACTGTTACACAGTCAGAGACTCTGCCCCTCGGTGATACCACCGGGTAACTGGCATCCGGCCATCTGCATCACACCGGTGAGCACCAGGTGCTCACACTGGCTCAGTGTTCAAATGGCAGGGCAACCAGGGGCTCCGCAGGCCGGAGCTTGTTTACTTTGCCCCCGTCCTGCGTAAGGAGCTTTATAAAAGTGTCTATTCAGATATTTTGTTGCAAAACTACCTACCACTCAAATGGTGCAAATAATAATGATAATAAAGAAAAAATAGGAAAGAGAGAGAGAAAGACAGCTACTTAGAAACACATAAAACAAAGCACAGCATTTGAAAGAGCCTAGGTTTTCAGGGGGAGAATTGTAATAGAAATTTCGTGATTTAAAAAAAATCTGTTTCAAAGGGGTTTATAATTCAAAAAAATCCTATTTTCTCTTGAGTAAAACTGTGGACATTGACATGGAAATATAATCTAAATGCCCTCAGTATTAGCTGACATTTCCTCTACAAATGTCAACTAATCATTTGCACAATTCTCTTGTGAAACACACACACACTTTTTGTCAGTACCAGAGATGGAGGTCATGGCCTTAGCACTGAGTGATGTTCTAAGCCCTTGTTTATTTTTAAATTTTGAGACAGGATCTCACTAAATCACTAAATTTGCTTGCACTAGGCTCAAACTTGCATTCTCCTGCCTCAGCCTCGAGTGCGCTAGATTACAGGCATGTGCCAACAAACTCAACTTTGTGATTAATACTTTGAAAACAAAAAGCAGAACTGAAAGCTCTACCGTTGTTTACGTGTCTCTTCAAGGTGTGCAGGGGGTGTCAGGAACTAGGAACGGTAGTTCTTAGTGTGGTTGCAAGGTTTTATTTCATAGATTTCTAAGAGGAGTCAGCTCGGTGTATTCACCCAGAAGATGGGAGCCTGGCCACCTACAGAGCCCACTAAACAAAGACAACTTCCGGCAGATTTGTCGGGCAGCATGGCTGATGTGCTTCCGTGCCCTGACCACTTGGTGAGCAGTTCAGGGCAGGGAGTGGCTGCGGATTTTCCTGTGTGATCCTACATGGTGTCCTACTTAGTTCCACTGAAGACAATGGAGGTTTGTGAAGGCCTTTGCTCCCTCTACACACATGAGCTGTTCTTACACTTTTAAAATTCACGCTGGGAGCTTTTCAGCATCTGCATCAGCTGGAGCTGAGCTGCAGAGAAGAGGGAAGGTCTGACGCCAGCTGACTGTGGTTGTGCTCAGACCTGGGACGCACTGGGTATATTCTGTATGATAATCTTACTTTTCTTTTTGGAAGATGGGGAACATAACATCCTTAACCATACTGGCTAAGGGATACTAAATATTTTATGGAGGGCCTGACATATACAAAGCCAAAAATTGCCTATCAAGATCATGATCCAATGCTATTTTTACATTATCATGAGTGACAATTTTCCTGGCTACATACAAACTCTCTCCAGAGCTGCCATGTGCTGGCATGACCCGAAATCCAAGCTACTGGGGAGGCTGAGGCAGGAGGATCATGAGTTCAAGGCCAGCCTGGGCAGCGGACAGGGACCCCCATCTCAAAAACACACCCTTTCCATCTGCCCGGATTTCCTGCTTAGCAGCAGGGAGTCAGCAGCGCAAGGCCTGACACGGAGAGGAAGGGGCAGCAAATGCTGGGGAGAGCAGCTTTTGTGGCAACTGTTATTTATACAACGTGCTGTGACTATCCAGAATGAGGAGCAAACAGCATGTCATGAGATATCACATAATGCTATGTTTATACAGTTTAAAATGCTCTAAATCAGTTATTTTTTTTTCCAGATTGAAATTATCTCCTTTTGCTTATATTATCAAAAAATCACAGAAATTCACATGCAATTACATTCTATGTTATAGCAAGCTGACTTTATGTTTCCTTATTGATGGTTTCATGTTCTGCCCCTTTTTATCTGGCCATTCTGAAACGTAAAAGAAAACAGGAAGATCGGCCAGCCACTTTGCTGCTCAAAAAGATTAAGCCTTTCTATGCTGGGGATTCACTCTTGAGAAAGACGGGGCCTGATGAAGCCACGAGAACACATAAAAAACGTAAAAAGAATGCCCATCATTAGTGATTTTGCAAAATGAAAGCGACAGAGATGAACTGTATGTTAGTCACCCAGCTTGGCTGCCAAAATGCTGGAGGCCCAGGGAATAAACCAGGCATCTCAGCTAGCGGCAATCTTTTTAAAACACAGAATGACCTCAATACGAGCTCTGCAGCGGAGGCTGAACTAGAACACACAACTCTTAACCCCAGAGCAGATGGCTGTGTACCAAGTGCGGCACTGAGCGAGCTGCGCTAACGACGAGGCCACCACTGTGGCCAGCATGGGGCGGCATCCGTGTGTGGTGCCAAGGACAGGCAGCCCGGGGGCTCCCTGGCCTCCGCCTGTGTGCAGGGGGACTGCTGTGATTTGTTTTGCTGATGTGATGCAGACATACCCAGGTAATGTCAACTCTCATGCACCCTGAACAGCGAGTGTGCACCCTGGATTAGGCACAAGATCGGTGTGGTTGGCTGCAGGGAGTTCAAACAGCTTGAGGGCCAACTCTACTCCCACAGGAAAGACGCATCTGCAGGCTGGACATCTGCCAAGTATTACAAACGTGGATGGCTCTGGGTACTTGGCTGCAGCACGGCCCAGTCCTGCAACTCTTTGGTAACCCCGTTATTGAGGGAAACACTGGTAATTACGTCTAAGATTTAAAAGAGCTGGCAAAATATTGTCTAAGTATAAAAAGTACTTTTAGTTGTAGATGTGTGTCTGTTGGAGTCGACAGTCACATGTAAGCCCAGAACTTTGGAAAAGGTTCTTACACAACATTGCAATGTCAACTGAAAAGCCTAGTCCGAGGTGGCATGTATGCTGGCACGTGTGCCTCAGAGCCTTCTCTGCTGGCACGCAGGCCACGTCACCCCCACATCGCCCAGCAGGTGAGCATGGCTAACAGCCCACACAGGCCACGTTGGCCGTTCGTGGTGAGTGAGTGGGCTCAGGGTTGCAGTCTGGGCATCCGGTATCTGCAGCGTGCAGATCTCACGGGCCTGGACTTTCACTTAAGACCTACGTGGGACTGTCTCTTTTCCCCTCTTGCTGCACGGAAAGGTCACACACCGCTGAATACAGGCACCTGCACACCTAGCAGATCATGTGGCTCAAATCATGACTTTCGAGCTGAGCAGGGAGTGGGTCGATTTTCTTTTCTTAGCGATGCCCTGGCTTTGTGATATTTTAATGCCAGGAGTACCAGGTTGGTCCCCTGCCTCTGGAACCCTTGTTCCATAGGAACTGGAGAGCTGGGGGATCCCGGGGAAGGTGCTGGGGGAAACTGACAGGCAGCACCTGCCGAGGCAGCTTCTCCCCTTTCCCCACGCTCCGCTCCAGTCCAGAGAAGGGCGGCTGCACTGCTGCGCACAGGCGGTGGCGGGTGGGGAGGGCGGCAGCTGAGAAAGGAGCTGCGGCGAGCCGAGCCAAGCCTGCTGCCAGTGCGGTGAGGCGGAGCCCACAGGCTGGAGTCGTGGGTTCCTGCCCTGGGCCGTGCCGCCCTGGCTGAGGACCAGAGATGCCCGGACAGCATCCTCACTACCACGCCGTCAAAACATGGGGCGTTTTGGCTCCCGATGGGTTTGAAGAATGGCCGCCATCTGCCCTGTCCACAGGCACCGCTGAGACCGCAGCGTGGTTTATCATGTAGAGAAGCCCCACACCAAGCATGCCCTGTCACACGTGGGCACTGCCGTGCTGCCTCCGGCTCCAGATAGCCGACCCACGACAGACGTCATGTGGGGGTCTCACCCTGCTGTGGACATCTCCGGGCCCCGCACAGGATGGACAAGCCGCACCTCAATGAGTAACAGGCTCAGCGACTGTCAGAGAGGGCGTCGGGCGTGAGGCACCCTTGAATCTTACTTCCGCTGGAAGCTCCCCTCCGCCTCAGCTTATCCCTTTAGATGCTCGGTGAGCGGCACCTAGCCTCGGCCTGGCCCCACGGAGCTGACGGATCACCTGACATCAACTCTGGGGGCACTCAGTGGGTGGAGGGTGTTTCGGGGTCGGCCTCTGGCGGCGGCTCCACATGGTGTTGTGCCTAACCCCGGGCCCGGGTGCGACTCCCCGCCACACACAACCTCAGCATGTTGGCACAGACAATTGATGAGGCTCTGAAAGTCGGACCACCGTGGCAGCAGCCGGCTAACACTGTCGGGACTGAAGCACGGAACACGCAGGGGGAGTGTTCTATGCCGAGGTACACACCTCTTCCTCTGAACTGTCACTCGGGTCATTGTCTAGGGAGGCGCTCAAGGAGGCCGCCTTGGGCTCCAGGTAGCAGAGGCACAGAGCCAGAGGGAAGGACAGCGTGAGGGCGTATGGCACTGAGAAGGAGGCGGAGAGCAGGAAGAAGAAGATGAAGAGGAAGCAGGGCACGAGGGAGGGCGAGCGGATCGGGAGGTAATGCCGCAGGCTCGGGGGCAGGAGGTTGGTCTCAGACAGGTTGGGGAAAGAGAGGTACCCGTCGTCATCGAGCAGTGATGGGAAGCACTCGGGGAGCTGCAAGGAGAAGGAGAACAGGGTGGCGCCCTTGCCGGCCGGGGTCCTGCAGCAGAAGGCCACGTCCTGGTCCCCCAGGCACGCCTTTCCTTGGCCCCGGGCCTCCACCGCCGGCTCTTCGGGCGCGGCCTCTGCCAGGGGTGCCTCATGGCCTGCTGCTCTGCGTTCATTCTCCTTACACCTCCTCCGGAGCTCTGGGGGGGATGCGGGGCTGGGAGGGCCGGACGGGGGTGACGAGGGACATGAATCAGTGCCAAGCCCGGGTGACTGAAGTGAGAGACAGAGAGAGACAGGAAGCAGCAAAGAGAGGTGCAGAAGGACAAAAAGAAAACTGCAATTAGTTAATTTTCTTATGGGTATCGATATAAAATCACAAAACGCGAAGTTCAGCACTAGGGTGGCTTGTGGATTGTAAAGGAGTCAAGCCGCATGCTCGTCCCACGGGTGGCCACGGTTCTCCCGAGGTTAGACCGTCTCACATAGGGTGTGATTTTTAAAAAGTCGGGACAGAGGGTATTTGTGGGCGCTCCCAATGTTTACACGTTCCCCATGATCAAAAACTTTCATTTTAGACCCACAACACAAGGTTTTGAGAGCAAATGCAACTCCCTAATAAATCACCATCAAGACTTTCAATAACCTCTCCTGTTCGCTAAGGAAGAGATCTGTTATAATATTTCAGATTCTAGAATAAAATGAAAATGAAATCCAATTCAAATGTTGATTCACTTTTTGAACAAAGTTCTAGCATTGTTCTTTCCCTTGGTCAGTTAGTCAAACCCACTGAAGGTGGGTTTTCAAGTCAACAGTTTCTGGCCCCTCTCCTGTCGATACACAAGCACAACTGAGAAATTCAGCAGTTAGCGTGTCAGGACCCCTGATTTCCCCCCAAGAACTGAAGTTCCTTTTCAAACTTCTCTTTGGCTCCTTTATCTGAGATGTAAGAGGACCATCGCCATAAGTGTCTCACCAATCTATCTAGTAAGAGGAGTATGTTTTTTATACTTTTTGCTTGGTTCCATGTGTTTAGTTCCCATTACTTTTCTAGACAAATAATACAAAGATAAAATTTTCCAGCCTTCTGATTCGTCTTAGCAGATAAAGGGCGCATTGATACTCTGCCCTTGCACAGTTGCGCCCTGATGTGTCCAACCAGAGTCTGGTTCTGTTTTCGGGGTCCTGACATTCTCAACGTTCAGACCTGGTTTCTTCTGCAGATGGTGAAGGGAAGAAAGTACGCAGGATCTGGGCAGCACAGGGAGCTTCCACGGCCTGGCGAGTTCAAGGCCAGGGTTATGCAGAACCTTGGGACAGTTAGGCTTCTGTACCACTTGTGCTTTGTGTGGTGGGGCGTGAGCTTTTCCTAGTGACCTGGGGACATGGAAACTGCTGTTTTGTGATGTTTATCCAGTCCTGACGTGGAGACATGTGGTAAACAGAGCCACAGAGGGGAAGTAAAATCACATCTGTGGCATGAGGAAAAGGAAACGCTCAAGTGAGGGCATGTCTGGGCTACATGAGCACAAGTGTCTCCGCCACACTCACGTTTGCATCTTAGGCAGCTTGCGCAGCTCTCTGAGTGTGTCACGGATGCCCTCTGTGAGGACGACTGTCCTTGGCCGCGCACACATGGGGATGCAGAGTGGGGACACACTCCTCCTGGGGAACTTGTGGCCACTGTCTTCACAACTGTCTTCAATAATACATTTTAATGTTGGTAAAAACAAAAAGGGTGCATCTCCTCTGTGTTACGTTTTGAAAATGAAAAATTAGACAATTAAATTTCTGTGCTACTTATTATGGTGAGTTTTAAAAGCCAGCTTTGCTCTGGGCTAAGAGTGGTAGTCAGCACCCACACAGCCCTGGACCTGGCTCTGCCTCCCCGTGCTGCTCCTTGAAGACTCAGGGGCCGATGGGAGTCGTGCTCTGTCCTTTTCCCATGGCGTGAAGGCACAAAGCTAGGACGTGCACGTCAGGCGTCGAGGTGACATGGCAGTCTTTCAGAATCATATACAGACTGCTTGGACCTATTCTGGGAACAAACTGAAAATCGCCCTCTTTTGCTGTCGCTTCATTATATGCACACACCCATGAGAATCCTCTGTCGGTACAGGCAAAGTCACAGAGTTCTGCAATAACTAAACGTAAGGAACACATTTGCACGTCAGGTGCCCTGTCGTCTTCTCACGGCCTGGATCAAACCTGCCCTGGACTGAACTGACAGGGCAGAGCTGTGAAATTCAGGGCAGAGCACATTTTAACAGCAAGTGATCCACACCCCCTTGTCCTCACTGCCCGCTTTGTGCTTTACGCTGGTTTGGTAAATACAAGATCTTTTAACAAAAGCAAAAATAAAAAAGAATGAGTCATCTGGAATATTGTACTGTAACTCAAAAATTATTCTTAATCTCCCCTCTGAAGATGTCCATGTTAAATTCGCAGGGGATACACATTCTCCTGTGGGATCCTGAGCGGTGACTGTCTATCACATCCATGTATATTGCAAGAGCCCTCATGAGGAGTCAGGCTTGTGCATCGACACTTCTCCGACTATGGAGTGACAGGTAGTTCACGTGAGCGCTGTTCTTTCCTGTCTCTGTGCCCTGCATGCTCCATGATCCCTCTGGTTCCCAATTTTCATCATGTAGAAACCTCCCACATGTGCTGACTCTTAAACTGCTTTTTTTTCTAAAAAGTTGATTTATTGTGATGGATTCTCCAGAAATAAAACTGTTGTTTGAAAATAATGTTTATGAAGAAATTTAGTTTTGTGGGAAATAATATCACAAAGTGCAACGAAGAAAACACCCAGAGAAATTGCTACCAAGGATACTTCCTTCTTCTACTGAATCTTGTGCCTGAACAACCCCTTTCAAAACGTGGCCACTTACTTTTCTGCTGATGAGATGGTAGGACTAGGAAATAAATGCGCAGGCCACAGACACTCACTACTCTGGAGATCAGGAAAAACACACTACCTCTGGGTAGGAGACCGGGGCCAGAAACAGAGAAGACAGCTTCGGTGAAGCTCTGCATTGCAAACCCAAGCAAAAGCACGGATTATACCACCCAAAGTATTTTAAAGAGCCACATACAGGACAGCTGTTGAAAGTCTTATATAGCACATCTCTTACTAGAAAAAAATTTTTCAAAGGTAAGAAAGCAACTCTCAGAGTTAAAGTGCTGAAGCAGGAATAGTCGTGGAAAAAGTGCCATATGCAAGTGACTCCTGCGGAACGAGGGCCTCCCTGCCTCTCAGCCGTGCTGAGTACAGCCACAGAGTTCCCGAGCCACTCAACCAGCGGAGGCGCCCGCGGAGGCCGCCTGGGGGCTGTACCTTTCCCTCGTGCCGAATCGCGGACACAGGTGTGACCTCGTCGGCCTTCCTCCGTCTGTCCTCTTCCTCGTCGCGCTCCTCCTCGGCCTTTTTCTCCGGAGTCACAGTGGTGATCAAGTTGGTCTGAGAGATGCCCTTTGTTGTGGCGTACTGGCCAGTACCAACCTCTGCAGCAGACACAGAATCCTTCATGTATATTTCATGGTTTTCATTCACTGATGCTAAAAGCAAATACAACCGGAGAGATAAAATCTGAAATAGTTAAGTCAGAAGACAGATCCACATCAGTGCCCCACTACAGGGTTAAGTAATACCCCTGCAAAACAGGACCCACCAGCAGCTATTTCCGGCTAAGCTCCACCACAGGCTCTTCTTTCCCTTTTATCCACAACGACAATGTTTTAAAATACTGAAATGCCCACGCCTTGAGGCCCAGAATAATGCGGGCCGTTCCCAGGCTCCCTGGTGAGGTGTGCGTGAGGGTGCAGGGCGGCGGGGCCTGGGCTCGCCCTCGGAGGTCCCCTGGCGACAGTGCCGCTTCCCGCCGGCCCCATGACACGCAGCAGCACTGGCAGCCACGGCTGCTCTGACACGCTTGCATTTGAACAGATCTTGGGAAGTGCCATGGCTCAGGCGGCACTGAGCTAAAGGGAGGTTATTTATTTATTTTTTAATGTTAAAACGTCGATCACTCCTACTGTGTAAGAGCCCTGAGCCTAATGATGAAAATGAACCGCACTGCAGAGGCGGTGATAGTCAGACGCAGCTCCATTCGCCCACGATGCAGATACGCCTCACTATCTGCTGTGCGTCAGCGGCCTGCTGTGATCAGGTGTGCGTATGTTTTCATATTTTGGGGAAATAAGACACATGAAAAAATGCAATCCATGCAAAGCACCACATGCAAGCAACAGAGACAGAAGGGCTAGACTTCTATCCAGCTAAAACGTCCTAGCAAAAGACATACTTCATTCAGTTAAATTTTTAATATCCAGTACTCATTGTTTTAGGTTTTGGATACCAGGAAAATTATTAAATTGGACAGGAGCTGTTTTATGAATACACAGTAGCTAACTGCCGACAATACATGATCTGCATTCATATTTTAGGAATTTTAAAGAGAGAATAAAAGGAAGGATTTGGAAATTAAAACCCTTGAAATCCTTTTAACAGCTAACTACTTTACTAAAATGACTTCACTAAAATATTTCATCTCTCTTTACAACAAGGGAAAAGGACAAGATGATTCTCCACAGAAAGCAGGTCCTGTTCCCACAGGCGCCCAGCGCAGCGGCCGCGGGAGGTGCATGGGGCTGGCAGCGTGGCGGGGCCTCAGGCAGTACATGCTAACGTCAGGCTGGGGCAGGAGGAGGAGGGTGTGGGGTCAGTACACTGACTTCTCAGCTGTCTTCCGTCTTCTCAGCGGACATCCACACACAAAAGTTCAGGAGGAAAACAACATTCACAGCCAGTGTGTGGCTGGTGCACATCACTGAACAGAGTGAATGGCACAGGGCAAACGCTGGCTCAGAACGGACACAGTTAATGGAGGCTCTTTAAAGACGACAGAAGGGACAAGGTAGACAGAAAGGCCTTACAATGCGGGTCGTTCAGCGTTGATAAATACTCCGTTTCCAAGAGCTGGCTCTACATGTGGCATTCTGGATGTCTTAGAGGACACCGAATGGTCTGTCACTCCTTGGTGTGCACAGGGACTGTGTGTAGGACCTCTGTGGCTGCCGAAATCCAAAGATCTGGTGTGCCTTACATAAAATGCTGTACTATTTGCTGATCACCACTGTGTGCCTTACTCATTTGTTTACTTATGGGGTTGAACCCAGGGTCTTTGAACTGTGTCTTCTCCTCCTTCCTCATTTCTTCCCCTTCCTCCTCTTTTTCCTCCTCCTCTTTCCTTTAAAATTCTGAGACAGGGCTTCACCAAGTGGCTAAGTGGCCCAGGCTGGCCTGGAACTTGCAATTCTCCTGCCTCAGCCTCCCAGAGTGCTGGGAAAAGAGGTGTGCTCCATAGCCCTGGCTCTCTGATTTACTAGGAATCAGCTCTAGATGACTCGTAACACCTACCACACACTGTAAATGCTGTGTGAGTTGCTATCATACTCTATGGTTTAGGTAATAACGACAAGGAAAAGTAACACACCATACAGCACTAACAACACTGCTACGATTTCTTCTATAAGCAATTTATATAGTAACTGATTGGAAAATGCAGTTTTTTAAATCAGAGATTCCAGGGATCCCTCTACCCCTCAGCTGCCCTGGGAGGAATTAGGGGCTGAGGTTCTATGGGGAGCAGCTACAAAACTGGGGGAAGAGAGTGCAACAGGCGCTTGTCATTGTGACTGATTTATGTGTCTGCTTACTTAGCAGAATCACACATCTGCACCGAAGCCTCTTTCTTCACTTGCACAAGATGAGTCTGCAGTAAAACAACTGATCTCCAGCAGCTCTGGAGAAGACACTGGCCAGGCCGGGACTCAGGTCCTCAGAGCCGCTGCTGTGAGCAGGTCTTGCACCAAAGAGTGTGATGTATATTCATGTATATTCATGTGGCCCGTCCGTGACCACAGCTCAGAGGAAGCGAAAGCCAGTTGACGCCACCCCTCACAGTTGGTGATTCCCCGAAGCTGTCAGGTGCCGATGACCCCGCTCCCAGGCCAGCAGGTGACTGAGTGGCAAGGGCCACATTTTACTCCTTGGCTTTTGGTAATAGAGACAAATGTAATTTGCCATTTTTGTTCTGAAACAAGAGGGTTAAGGGAGACCTGCGCATCACCTAAGATCTGCTGAAAAGGGAACAGAATCTCTTATCGGGATGTGATTCTTATATTTAGCCTGAGAGTGTCTTCCCCAATTTGTGTCCAAACTTTTGAATGCTGCAGACTTTATTCCCAAGGCACATCGCAGATGTCATTTGTGTTACAGACCTGTTACAGGCCGGACCCTGACGAGGGCACTTTTTAAGAGTTGGGCACCTTAAAAATCTGCCACCCACACCAAATCCACAGCTGCCTGTCTTTCCCATCACCCACAATGATGTGTCTACCAAAGGGGTTTCACATGCTCTGTGAGCAGCTACAAGCAAGGATGAGCCCGTGAGTGACACCCACCTCCATCCAGGCTGCGTGACATGGTGTAGCGCTTGCTGGACGAGCGTTCAAAGTAAGGCGCGGGGCGATCTATCAGCGCGCTGGCTCGCCTCGTCTGAGCCTGCGTCCGGCCGCTGTATCGGAACTTGGAACCCAAAGTGAGGAATTTCTTTGGAGGTGCTTCTGGTAATAGTAGTCTAGAGATTTAAAAGAAAGACATCAGGAAGATTAAGTCAAATATTCAGTCGCTTTTGAAGTTTTTCATTGTGCTTTGAGTACTGTTTGACATGCAACTTATAACTAAACGGGCCTGATTTTATGAGAAAAAAAATTTTTTTTTTGAGACAGGGTCTCGCTTTGCCGTTCAGGCTGGCCCTGAGCTCAGCCTCCAACTCACATCACAGCAATCCTCCTGCCTCTGCCTCCCGAGTGCTGGGATGACAGGCGTGAGCCACCACGCCCGGCACTGTGGTATGTGGTACTGATTGCTGCTGGGCGTGAGTCTCCACACCCAGTATGGTATGTGGTTACCGGGGAATTGAACCCTGGTCCTTGAGCTTGCAAGACAGGCACTGGAACCACTGAGCTAAATCCCCGGCATGAGAAAAAAATATTAATTCACAAAATAAATACTAATGAG
This sequence comes from Petromus typicus, assembly GCA_004026965.1. Taxonomy (NCBI): domain Eukaryota; kingdom Metazoa; phylum Chordata; class Mammalia; order Rodentia; family Petromuridae; genus Petromus; species Petromus typicus. Next base: position 11,363 of record PVIR01007587.1, on the reverse strand, counting down.
GGTATTGTAGAGAGGTGGAGATAAGCAAATCTGGGGTTGGCTGGGACTAAGTGAACTTTAACATTCACGCAAGGAGAGAGTTTGTCCCAAAGAGCAAGTGAATAAGTGTTATGTTACAAGACTGGTTGGTGGGTTTATAGGTTGAAAGTGGACTGTCTAGGAGCACAGGTGGGTGCAGTCCCGGTTATTGGGGAGTTATTTTCGCAGTGGGGAGTGGACTATATACTTGCAGAGGATGCTGTATGAGAACAGTGCAAACATATTGAGGATATTAAAGAAATAGAAGGCTCAGGGCAGCTGAGACCAAGAAAACTCTTCAAGTTTAACTCGGAATTCCTGAATTAGAGGAACAGTCTTCCTCTGAACAGTCTTTGAGCATGAGTGATCGCAGCCCTTCCCCTCCCGCTCAGAGGACACGTGACCCCTCCTACCTGAAGAAGGTATGGTGCTCCACACACACCTTCCACAAGCGCTTGGCAGCTCGGTGATTCGGCAGCTTAAACCCAATAGTACTTTCAAACTGTTCGAACTAAAATAAGAGACAGATCAAAGAATGAAATCAAGTTTGGAGGGAATAATTTCCAAAATCTTAAAGCCACCCACAAATTTTTCTTTATTCACTGAACTGTCATATGCAGAATTCTTATTATATGCATTTATCCTTTAAAAAACCCTTACAATAGGCCAGGGATTTAGCTCAGTGGTTCCAGCTTTTCCCTGGCAAGCACAAGGTCTGGGGTTTGATCCCTGGTAACCACATATCACAGTGCCAGGCATGGTAGCTCATGCCATAATCCCAGTACTTAAGAGGCAGAGGCAGGAGGACTGCTGCGAGTTCAAGGCTCACCTGGGCTACATAGTGAGCTCAGGGCCAGCGTGAACTACAAAGTGAGACCCTGTCTCAAAAACAAACAAACAAACAAACAACCCCCCAAACCAGAAACCTTACATTTATCTCTCTAAAGTGTTGTAGGTATAGATAAATGTTACGTATATACTAAATGCCTTTTGTAGAAGGATGAATCTTGGGAAAACTAAACAACAAAGATGGCACTGGCTCTCCTCCTATTTGTTTTCCATCTTACTTTTGTGCCTTCTAAATGGCATAATGACTTCAACTGGGGAACACGGAAACGAGCAGACAGTCTGTAAATCTAAAGCATACTTAGAAATGACATTTTCTTCCACAATCTGGCCAAAATATATGATTTTTTTCTAGGTATCTGATGTCTTAATGTCAAATATAGCTGGCATCATTTGTATGTTCAGCAGTAGGTTATAATGTTCAGGGCTAGTGTCTCCAAGATCAGGAGTTAGGAAAATACATTCTCATATTTAGACACATGTGTATTTTCGGATGTTGTGTCAGGTATTTGATTTTTTAGGATGAAATGTCCACTCTGATTCCTCTGCCAATATTTAGTACTACTACTCCAGCTATAGAATTGTTATTGGTTTCTGAAGTTCCCACTGGGCCACCAGAGGGCAATCGCCTTGGGGTGTAACAGCTCATCCCAAAGTGCACCCAACAACCCGCCACAGTGATCAGTGCAGCAGAGCACCGTGGTGAGTGAGGGTCCTGTGGGGTGCGTCGAGGCATGCATGCTGAACCTCTCACTTTCACCTCCTGAATGTCGCTGGCGGAGTTGAAAATGCACGTCCATTGCTCAAATGGCAATGCTTTCCCAATTTGTTATTTACTCTGGATGTATCTATGGAGAAGTGACTGCTGGGTCACACAGGAGCACTGCAGGTCTTGAAGGCGTCTCCTGCTCGCCACACCCTTTGCTGAGGCTGGAGGATGACAGAAAGCCCCAGAGGAGTCTGCCTCACTCTTGTGTTTTAATTTTGCAGAACTTTCACAGATACAAAATAACTGTACAAGTATTTGGAATAGAGTGTGATATTTCCACAATGATCAGGGCAAGGTATTTGGCACATCCATCAGGTAAACATTCATCATTTGTTACAGAAACATCCAAAATCTACTCTACTAGATTTTTGTTTTTATTTTTTTGAAACAGGGTCTTGCTTTGTAGTTCAGGCTGGCCCTGGGCTCACTATGTAGGCCAGGAGAGCCTCAAACTCAGAGCAATCCTCCTGTCTCTGTTTCCTAAATGCTGGGATTACAGGTGTGAGCCACCATGCCCAGCACTGTGGTATGTGGTACTGGTTGCTGGTGGGTGTGAGTCAGCATGCCTGGCATTGTTGTATGTGGTTATCAGGGATCAAACTAGGGACCTTGTACTTGCAAGGCAGGCATCAGAACCACTGAGCTAAATCTTTAGCCTTCTACTAGATATTTTGAAATATATGAAGAATTATAATCAACCAGTTACCCAGCGGAGCTACAGAGCATACAGAGTATGTCCTCCTGTCCTCCTGCCTCCCCTCATCTGTTGACCACCTTCTCTCACCCCTTCTCCTCTTCCCAGCCTCTGGTTGCCCTGTTCTACTCTCTTGCCTATGAGACAAGCTTCTGTGAGAGTCACTTTGTGCCATTTTCAGCACTACGAGGCAACCCTGGGCTCTCGGAAGGCTCCTCTCTCTGTGGTCTGCAGCTCCTTCCCTCAACCTCTTCAGAGCCAGTGAACCACCGCTAATTCCTTCGTGTGAGACGGAGAGAGTGGTCGTGGTGGGTGCACTGCGCTGCTTTGCTCTGTGCTGCTTCTGCCAGGACAGAACCCAGCCTCACTCCTTACGCTGCTGTGACTTCTTGCCGCCCAGCGCTCTGGGAGGGGCTCCAACAGCTTTTTCAGTCTTCTGCGCCATCCCAGGATCTAGCGGCAAGCTCTGCTGAGCTCAGGAACAGGGAACACTGCCAGCTGTCCCCTCTCCCCCGACCCTTACCTGTCACCCGACAAGCTCTGTTCCTTCCTTTTCTCTAGATGTTTTTCTTCACTTTCTCCTGTTTCTCTTCTCCCTGCTTCTATCTTAAATAATGGCACTACCCAGAATTTTTATTTAGGGCCTCTTCTTTAACTTCTCTTGGTCTGTGGGTGACATCTAAGACCTTGAGTAAAATGTATCTAACCTTTCTGAATTTTTTTTTTTTTTTTTGAGTCAGGATCTCCCTAGCTTGTGAAGTTGCCCGGGCTGGACTAAAGCTTTCCATTCTGATGCTTCAGTCTCTTACAATGCTGGGACTGTAGGCACGCACCACCATGTCAGCCTTTATTTTGTTTTCCTCTCTCAAGTTTGCCTCCTTTTGTCTCTGGTCTAAAATCAGTTCTATCCGTCAACTTTGCAATCATTTTCCTGGTTCCTCCCTTCACCTCCTCTGAGGTATTGGGCCTGAACATCCTGGTTCTACCCCGGGCTCTCCCTCCATCCTGTCCCCACAACCTACTGGCTCTCTCTGAAGCCCCTTTCTCAGGTCTGCTCGTGCTATTCTCTCTCCACACCCTCTGCCTTGATCTGGGTCTATCACTGTACGAAGGGAAGTTGAATTTAACTGACAAAGCCACATTTCCAGCGTGTCACATCCTGATATAAAATATGCCATCAGGTACGATGTAAGAACCAGCTGATTCCTTTCTCGAGCCATCCTTTGTGGCCTCTGACAACACGATCCTCATCATATGTTTGTGAAATACCATCTCGTTTGCATCATGGGTCTGTTTCTCTTGCATAAAAATCTTAAGAAGAGGAGCAAGATCATATTTCCAGTGCTTATCACGACGACCCAGTACTAAGTGCGCACTTAATAAATGTTTGATGAATGCATGTGTGTGCACTGCAAATTAAGCATACAATATCTAGAAATTATTTCTAAAACAACTACAGTTCCAATTATTTACATGGAAAGCTTATAGATGTTTTCAGTTGTCAAAGATAACTACGATTTTATATTTGCACTCATTGCTGTGGTTTGCTTTATCTGGTTTTTAAAGTTATATTTCCACCAAGAAACTCCACTGAAGTCAGAGAGAAAATTATATGATGGAGTCATATGATGGAGTCAGGAGAAAATTATATGATGACAGAAAATGTTCAGAGTCGTAAAGGAGTCAGAATCTTTGAATTTTGCTTGCCTCCATACTGATTAGAAACTGGACGCATTTATTATTTCTTAAACAAATAAAAGCAAATACTATTGGTTATGTACAAACCATGAAAGAAGATATAAATCTAAGCTGATGATAGAGGGTGTTGCACAAGGAGTGGGTTAACAATTCTGATTTGTTATTAGTTTCTCTGATTAAAAACATTAAGAGTACATGGACACATACTAGGCTGTGGACTAGCGACATAATTCACTCTCAGGATCCTTGGCTCTAATCTTCCGTGTACCTTGCAGCACAACCTCTAAGCTGCCCACTTTAGGGACAGCAAGACTTGCAGGAAAAATTAAAAACAGAACCAATCTATTAAAAACAGGGCACAAGGGAAGAAAGCTACTTCCCATGGCTTGAAATACACAAAAAATTATTCATGCATCTTGATTTTACACTGCATTGTGTTTTTTAAAAAAATCCTTTCCATTAACACAAACAGTTGAGAAAAAAACCAGAACAACATAATAAAGAAGAGAGCACGCTCGTTATCACTGTTTACTGGACAGACTACAACAGGTTCTGAGGCATGTAGATATAATGCTCCATGTCTCAACACTCTGCACGTAGAGCAGACAGCTCCTATTTCTGCTCACTGTTGGGGTCCTTTCCTCCCGCTGCACATGCAGAGGCTGCCTACTTACCTCTCCCGGCCGGATCTTAATGTAAAAATTGTTCCTTTTGTATGAGATCTTTAGAACCTTGGGCCAGGCAAATCTGTTTATTCGCAGTCGGTCACGATATATTAACAGACCACTCGCACAGACTCCTAACATGATCTCTACTCCTTCTGAGTCCTGGAAAATAGCAGCGAGAAACAACAGATCAGAATCTCACTCATCTCCAGTTTTCGCTGGGTACAAGATTTAAGCCACCAAGACAGAATCTATAATTGACTAATATAAATATGAAAAATACTGCAGGCCTTTAAAAAAATTACCATTCAAAAGCAGCTGTTCAATGATGACGTATTTCACCATGGTGATTTGCTGAGGTCATATCTGCTTAGACCTATGGCATAAATACTGTCCATAGTGATGGTCCAGTGGGGGATGGTGTTTGATAACCACGTCTGCAGTGGCCATGGTGCCCACAGGGCAAATGACTGTCATGGGTACATGGTGCCATGTGGAACCTCACCTTCACGACACCATGTGGAGATAGCTGTGACTGCTAAGACCACTTTACAGATGGAGACACAGCTGACCAGCTGACTCCACATCCGTGGTTCTGGAAGCAGCATTCCTGGTTGACTTGCATACTGATGAAAGAGGCCTTTGCTGGGTGTGGTGGCACTGGGAGGCTGAAGCAGGAGGATCACAAGTTCTAGCCCAGCCCGGGCAACTTAGTGACTTAGAGAGAACTTGTCTCAAAATAAAAGCCTAGGAATGTAGCTCGGTGCAAAGGTCCAGGGTTCACAGTCTCCAGGACCACACAAACACACAGACACACACACTCTCACATTCACACATAGGAGACCCCGTCTTCCACTGGAGTGATTTGAGTTTTGTTACTTTAAAAAGAATCTTAGTCGCTTCTGCATACCATGACTGTTAGAGTAAAAGTTAAATATGAAATAGTCATTTGAAGTATGAATGTGGCCCCCAACATCCCTCAGATGTACACGAGGACATACAGATGTCAGTACAGTCACGTGTCACACATGTGCACGGTGTGCTCTGACTAACTGGGACTGGCTTTGCTACTTGCTCCATCTTCATGTAGTCCCTGAGGATGTGGGTTACCGGGCCCCTGGGGCCACACTGTGCCAGGCACAGATGGTCTGTAGTCTCTCCTGTCAAATGTCCTACTGCAGTGAGGTCATGGAGAGATGAACACCTGCGGTGGCTTCACAGGGTCAGAAGCAGGCAGGCTGCCGGAGCTCCAGACCCCACACTTGTCTCCCTGCTCCCTGTGACAGGCCACTCACGTCCAGGATGCTGCTCAGGCCTGGGGCTCTGACTCGTCACTGTCTCAGGCTATCCTGGACTTTGTCACCGCTGCACCAGCGAAACAGAAAGGGGACAGAAGAGAGTCCAGACAGGAGAATTCATCCCTAAGATGAGAAGTGACAGCTCAACTCCTGTCCATGAAAGGTAGGGATGCACGTTTCCAGAATCCAAAACAAAGACACTGGCCCATCTCTGGGAAATGTGAAGTTGACCATGAGGATGTAATTGGTTTAAAGTGAAATATTTGACCTCCTCATGGATCTCTCCATTAGGACCGGATTAGTCTTCCACAGTGGAACTGTGACACGGCAGGATATGACTATGTAATAGAATTAGAGGAGAACAAAAAGACCAGACACTGCCTGCTGTCTACTGAGGGCTAGAACTGGAAAGAACGATGTAAGGAGCGGCCACCTGATACCCACGGGTGCTAGCACTCTGCCTGGCAAGCTCCTACCTATTCCACGACCATTCAAGGCGACCACCTGCACAGTCAGGCAGGGAGGGCCTGACGGAGTAGATGCTCTCCGAGTCACTGGTTTTTCCACACAGACTAAGCTTGGGAGCTATGACTTTGGCTTACAGAGCAAAAGGCCATCGAAAGCCTTTTTGTTATGATTTATTCCTGAACCACGCCCTTGTGTCACTGATCATAAGGAAACAGCGTCCCCGAGCTGCTGGGACAGGTGAGGACGGTGATGACACTTCCTTTCCCTCTGGCCTCTGACATGTGTTTCTCAGGGTCCCCGAATCAGCATGTCATTGCTGGCATAGCAAATAGTTCCACAGTGAGGGTCCCTCATCTTCCTCCCCTCATGATGGTAAGCTGGGTAAAGGAGGAGCTCGTTTTATCTTTGTGATCTCAAGTCAGCACAGGGCCCGTCTACGTGGACCGAGCTCACCCGTGGACATGCTGCTGAGAGAGAGAAAAATGGTGAACACAAAGAGAAGGTGGGAGAACTACGTGGGGTTTTGCACTGGATGAAAGTCTCTATTTCATTAATTCCCTGGCAGCAGAGAATGCTACTTTCATACAAATTTTCTGCCACAGGCCATAATATTAGGTTATTTGGGTAAATCTTTGGTATCAACAGCCTTTCTCGGGGACAGGTGCATTTCCTGTTTACTACAGAGGTATATGCTACTGTTCAGAAGGACACTGGACTGTCTCAGTCCATCCCAACGGAAATAAAGGGCCACGCTGCCCCTCCATTTGGAATCCCATTCAAACCCTGCTGTCCTTCAGTCATGCTTGGTCCACAGGACACCTGCGAGGAATGTGTGTCTAAGCTGCAAACTCTTACTTGAAATAAATGACTCTGACAAAGCCTATTCAGAAGGCCTACGTGACACGCAGGCAGAGTCATCCGTCCTAAGAAAAACGACAAAGCGTTTAGAGTGTGATCTCCACAGTGCAGGACCCACATCTGCTATCATGTCGCAGGGGTTACCGACGTTGCTGGTGTCACCGATCCTGCGAAGCAGCTGGTCTGCTCGCCCGCCTGGCATTTACACAGAACTGCCGGGCCTGAGACCACAGCTCAGGATGCTTAAACGGACTGAGGAGCTCTGGATCTTCCCCACCAGCCCCAGCAAGGAAGTTTCTCCTTTATCACAAGAAATGAGCTCTAATTGAATTCAGTAAATTTCCTCCTTGAAATGACAGAGCCTGGCTGGATAGGAAAATGGAGTCTATAACTGCCACATTTGGTGGACTCACTCTTCAGATCAAATCTCCTAACAGGCTGCACGTGCGCTTCCTTAATTCCCTTTCTTTTTAATTGGCCTAATTTCAGATATTACTGAATGAAAAAAGCAGCCATCTATTCCAACTCTATAGCTCTGGCAGTGACGAGAGACTTTATTTTTGCTGGTCGGAACACAGATACATCCTCAGTAGCACCTCTCTAAGCAGAGGCCCTAATCCTTTTTTTTTTAAATCTAGGTAGTAAATGAATCAAAGTACACGATGTGACCCCCAAATAGCTTTAGATTTTCTCCAATTCTCACGCAAATTTCATTTTTTTCTTGTGTCCTTACTGCTTGGCCACCTTGGCTAAAAACTCTGAGAGAAATAAAATAAAAAGATCGTAGTGTCTGTCTGGCTTATATTTTCAGGTTGAGGTTTGCTCCTTAACTTATACCTGGCAGAAATTACAAAACACTTGTTAGCTGAGAGAGAACCAAGTGAAAAAGCGTGATAAACTGGGGGATAAAGAAAGCTGCACCTACTGCTGTAATTACAGAGGTGCAGCGCCAGGATGAACCTGGTGGGAGCCCCAGCCAAGCTTGGGATACAGCGCTCATTCTCCAGCCTTGCAAACTGGCTCCTCTGTGATGGTCGACACTCCACAGACATCACCAATCAAGCCTCACAGTCTGGATGCCCCCCAACTTCCTGTCCAAACTCACTCCGAATTGCTTTATTCCCCGAAAATCAACCAAACAGCAGCCTCATTTCCATCAGCAATAGAAGTTCCAGATCATACTTTCTTTATCTCTGGTTATCAGGGTTGTTAAGACATTTGCCTGAACACAGCCAGGCAGAAGCCTCTTCACTTCTAGGTGCTGAACCTGACAGCGTGGAAGACGCCACTTGCCTGGAACCTGTAAGTGCACGTTCTTGTGAGTCTCTCAGACTGCGAAACTGGTGACTGTCTAACAGTGGAATCTGCATCTCTGTAAAGGGGTGATATCGTCTGGTCAGCTGGCATCAGAAGAAACTATGCCTGAGCTTTGAAGAGTGACCTTTTGAACGGCGCTGGAGCACCAGAATCAGCTCTAGCATCCCGATGCCACTTATTTGGCCAATAAAAGATTTTATAATAGTTTTCCAGTAATGCCACGGTAATTTGTTCCTGGCTATTTAAGGAGTTCGCTCAGTTTCTCATGACTGAAAAGCACTGAGATGCTGGAAAAATGTGATGCTGGGTTCAGGCTGATCCCTCCTTCCTCACAGCTGAAACCTTTTCTCCCTCCACTTCTGCTTCCTTCTGTCCAGAATCCACCTCCAACTTTGCACCCATCACTACTTCACACTGCCTTTCCTCCTATAACTTGTGGGTATTGGGGATGGTATCTCGGTGATGAGAAAGCAATTAGGAGTGAGTCTCGGCCACAAAGACCGGCCTTCTGCAACATTGGAGCGAAGACTATTTCATGATGGAGTACACGTAAGGGGAAAATACAAACTGAACCTTTGAAGATTCTGTTTACATTAATGGATACAATAATTGCCTGCTTATGGAATTCACAACACTGAATTAAAATTTGGGGCTGGAAAAAGCATACCTTGGCATGATGCAAATCTACCCCATACATGGAGAGCTTTTTGGCGTTTTCCAAGAAGTGCATTTCTGCTTCCGCTGGCGTCATTCCTCTGATTGGAAAAAAAATGTGTTACAAGGCTGCTTTCCCTGCTTCTCAATTAGAGTCAGAAATTTAAAAGAAATTATCTGCTTTTTCTTTGTGTGGTGGGGCTGCAAAATTTCTTTGCCATCTTGTAAGAAAGCCCCTAGTGAGACATGGGCCGATACGGGTGAGACACTGTGGATCAAAAACCAAGAACCCGAGGTGCTCCACAATCTGCAGGTGTTAAGCGCCAACCTAACGCCACAGGTGAAAATGCCACACCTGACCTCAAGTGATGGGCGGCAGTCAAAGCGCAGGACACTGAAAGTACTGTGTAAAACCATCATCAGGCTGTGTGTACAAAAACTGTACAAAATCAATACATTCTGTGCTTCAATTTGCGCTCATTCCTCAAGTTTATATGCAAATATGCCAGTCTGAAGAATTCAAACTCTGAAATACTCGTCTTTGCTAAGTATGTTGGGTAAGGGAGGCTCGACAAGATGAATGGTTTGGAGGGAAACACTGTAAATGGACAGGTGGTTGCTCTGTGGGGGATCTCAGCTGCCCCAGAGCTCTCCCAGATGTGACTGTCACTGCTAGCACTGGCCCTCACAGAGAGCATGACCATCACAGAAAGCATGACCAGGATGGCCATAGGACAGTGTCCTCACCAGGGGCGCGCAGACAAAGCTGCACCCGCGTCACCCACCAACCTGTGGCTCTTGTGCAACTCGACCACCTTGTCCTCCAGCTCCTTCGTGTGGTTCGGGGCGAAGCGGAACTCGCTGATGTAATCACTCCCACACTCTTCAGGGTCATAGTCGCCCAGCTCTGACTGGACCGTGTAGGAGCCCAGAAGGGCAAGGGTCACAAAGGAGCAGGGCAGCCGTCCAGACACGATGTCGTCGCGCAGTTGTAGGCAGAGGTAGTACCTTCAGGACAGAGGCCAGCGTGAGAGGCGAGGAGGGGACCATGTGGTATCACTAAGGGGGAGCTGGGCTGTCGGGGACCTGGTGAGGACACAGCTCTGACATCTGTCTGTGCTCATGTTTATTTCTGCTACAACTGATCTAGACACAGGGGAAAGTCCTAGGCCACAGAAGATATTTCAGGGTGTCTAGACAAAGGCCATATTCATAATAAACAGGATTTTATCAGTAATGTGTACAGCAAAAGAAATCTAAAGCTGTGTTTACCTGGTATCTTTTAACTTTCAAGCCAAATGAATAGGTCCTAACATACTCTGAGTAAATGCTTAGTTGAGGAAATTATAATATAAAAATGGTGCTCTTAAATGTAATTCTTAGGTTCCCACCAGCCTTTGGGAGATTTCATTCTCAAGCAAGATGACAGTCTTTCTATACGACCAAGCCAGACTCCAGGTAACACCACCTGTGCCTTCTAAGATATCTTCCTAGAGTTCAACTCAGCTGAATATTAACTTTAAAGAACTACAACCCTGAAATCTGAAGAGAATCTTGTCACTATAATCTGAGGAAATATAAACATTTTTCGTGTAATTTTGCCACAATATCATAAAAATATCTTTATTAACAACTGATCTGTATATTTTGTTATTTTTGTCTTAAGATTTACAGGTACAATTTAACCAATTGCAAAAGGAGTTGAGGGTTAACACTGTTGGGCTTTTAATAATATCTATCACAGGGCTGGGGATGCAGCTCAGTGGCATCGTGCTGAGCAAGGTCCTAAAATTGATCCTCGGTGCCACCACCACAAGAAAAGACAGTACCTCTCACCTACCTTACATATAAGCAACAAACTGTTATTCTGATGAACAGATAAGATCTTGTAGTCCCTCTTAATATAAGTAAAATCCATATAGTACTGATATAAAAATCCTTAAAGTACTTAACAGGTTTTCCAAATAGTGCACACACAGAAAAAAAGCAAGCCCTCAAGTTTCAAATCCAGGGCTATGTAGCTTCTGCAATCACAGATTAGTTAGTCCTCAATTCTCAGTATTAAAAAGTAGCTTTAC